>OY748287.1:6299532-6544620 GCA_963556515.1 Nudaria mundana | reverse complement strand
AATTCATTGATATACAGAAGAAAGAGAGTTGGTGATAACACAGACCCCTGCGGCACCCCGGCATTCACTTGCAAAAAGCGAGAAGCCTGGCCATCACAGAGGACCCGCATTCGGCGTTCGTTTAGAAAGCTGGCCATCCAGCTGCACAGTTGAGGAGGTAAACCATATGCTGGAAGCTTGGAAAGGAGCAAAGCATGCTAGACTTTATCGAAGGCTTTGGCGATGTCCAGGCTAATAGCCAAGGATTTGCCGTACCTTTCCAAAGCCTCACCGCAGTCGGCACTTTTTCCTCTACAACTCTAAAAGTCAGCTGGAAATGTCATATTGACTTAAGGATGCCTTGATACTGCTTCAAGATTATTGAACGTATCTATAGAGCAAACTAAACATACACGGGATACGTACCTCTTCTAGTATCCTGAGCGGTGCAGTAGGAAGTATGGTATTCACGTCCATCATGGCGCGGGCCTGTCCAAGCGTCACCAACACATCACCGCGTGTCGCGTAAGCTGACGTCATCGCGACTTCTGCAAGTTCCTGCGCCAGTTGTGGAGACATTCCCTTTGCACCACGTTTCGACTGTAAAACAAGCAAAGATTAATTATGTTGTTCCGCTAACTCAAGTAAATAAGGATTTTTACCACCAATTTTTGCTTCTTCAAAACACCTTCTCAAATTCTTTGCCCATCTTCCTGACCAATTGTTGCGCTTTAGCAGTGCCCCCATGGGCCGCCTTCAAGTTGGCTAGTCTAAGACGCTGTAGTTCCAAATCGGTGTTGTACGCGTAAACTTCGGCTTTCCTATAAAACGCAAATTTAGTATTCAGACTAAAAGAAATGAAAAACGTCGAAAATGATTGAATTTTAAAAAGTTATCGTGGGTGATGTGTTTTATTCTATCGTAACTAGTATTCGGGAGTGAGTGAGTATCAATCTCGCTTCTCTCTTAAAGGAGTCTGAAGGAATTTAAATAAACGCTGGAAAGATTAAATCTGGCGCGAAAATACAAAGCAGCAGTGCAGTTGAGCAGAGGATAACAGCTCCTTAAATAGTGGTAATATCTGATAGGTCGTAATCGAATTAAGATTGTGTCAAGACATTTTATATTTTATCCATTTATTTCCTAAAGGGACCCAACGCTTCCTGCAGGACACTGTATCTAGGGATCGTGCAGTGTATGGCCCTATACAGAACTCCCGTATGGGCGGCGAGGTTGACGACCAACAACTCAACTCTCCTTAAGGCCGATACCTCACCGAGACGCCATGGCGACGTGGCCAGCGACGTCGTAACATAGGTAGTGCGGCTGTGGGAATTTAAAGAATTATTAATGTTAATTACGTAAGTACTTAACACAAATTAATAGCTTAGGTAGTTTAAAATGTAAATGTTTAGTATAAAATGCTGATATCCGTGCATTAGGCCGATACCTCACCGAGACGCCATGGCGACGTCGCCAGTCGGTCGCCAACTAGTTCTCATTGAGATATATGACACTTGGCGACCGACTGGCGACGTTGCCAGTCGGTCGCCAAGTGAGTTAGCCGTTCATATATCTCAATGAGAACTAGTTGGCGACCGACTGGCGACGTCGCCATGGCGTCTCGGTGAGGTATCGGCCTTATAGGCCAATGTCTATTTTTATATACAGAATGAACTTTTCAAGTGGGCTTGGATGGCCAAATCCAAGGAGTCACGAGCCCGATTTTGATAAAACTTAAAACCTCATCATTAGATTTTTGAAAAACCTATAATCCTAGCTGGGATTCGAACCCATTGATTTAGAAAAAAATCACAACCTTTATTATTATACCATACGATAGTGTTGCTGTTAAGGATCAAATACTGGGAAGTAATGATATACGGCAAATTTAAGGAAAAACTTAGAATTTTCATACAATTCATATTTTATGTCAATTTGGAGTCAATTTTGTTCGTAATCACAGAACTGACTATTTCGTCTTCTAAATGATGCTCAGTGGGCAGGTAAAATTTGAAAGTAGAACATAATGTTGTATCTCGCGTATGGAATTAGTAAATATTACCGTAATTTCGCGTTTAATACACTATAAGAAACAAGCTGGCAAGTATATGTCAGTCTCTTATCACACTTGGTGGAGGCGGTGGTAGCGCGCGCGTCCTGCCCAGTGTGATAAGAGACTAAGAGACAAGGAATATGAATATTATTAAAATTCTAAGATTCCTTAAATTTGCCGTATATCCACTACCAACACTATCGTATGGTGTAATAATAAAGGGTATGTTTTTTTTTCTAAATCAATGGCTTCGATTCCCAGCTAGGATTATAGGTTTTTAAAAATCTAATGATGAGGTTTTAAGTTTCATCAAAATCGGGCTCGTGACTCCTTTGAGCATTTTTCGCTATTCCTTATAGTTCCGGATTTGGCCATCCAAGCCCACTTGAAAAATTCACCCTGTATATATCCTTAGCGAAGCGAGAGCCCTTGCGTTATTGTTTGAATGGCTCAAGGTGGCACTGGAGCGGGACCAAAGGCCTGCGTCTCGAGAATCGAGGCCCAGCGGTCCCAACTTCGCCAGGATCTCATGGAGACATGGAGGGTGCGACTCGAGCAACCACCGTCATCGCGGCGGTGAGACCAATCATGGACGAGTAGCTGCAGAGGCGGCATGGTGACCTCACGTATCGTGCGACGCAGGTAATTACTGGGCATGGATGCTTCGGTAGTTATCCGTTTCGCATCTATCTTGAAGTCACACCCTGGTGTCAACACTGCGAGGTTTCCGACGACGACACTGCACTCCACACGTTGGTGGAGTGCTCAGTGTGGGCGAGTCAGCACCGGGACTTTGTAGTGGGTCTGGGCGTGGATACCCTCT
Source organism: Nudaria mundana (assembly GCA_963556515.1). Lineage (NCBI taxonomy): Eukaryota > Metazoa > Arthropoda > Insecta > Lepidoptera > Erebidae > Nudaria > Nudaria mundana. Next base: position 6,541,762 of record OY748287.1, on the reverse strand, counting down.
CGCTGGAAGCCATGCTGCAAGCCATGGTCTCCAGCGCCAGTAGGTGGAACGCAGCCGTGTCCCTCTGCGAGCAAGTCATGCTCACGATGTAGGCGACCGGGAGGGAGAGGGAGCGTACCCTCCCCGCCGAGTTCTGTAGTCGGCGGCGAGGGCGCCCCAGACTCCGCGACTACACCCAAGACTATCGACCACCACGATCGGGGCCTGACGACGGCGGGATCGCCACCCGCAGTCGCGTCCACGGCCGCGTTCCACCTACTCCCGCTAGAGACCATGGCTTGAAGCATGGTGTCCAGCGAGAGGGTATCCACGCCCAGACCCACCCATTTATGCTGGAACCTTCAGGTGGACCGTTCCGAGGTCTGTGAAAACACAGAACCTCGGACTTGTGCAAGGCCACCTCCAGTCCCAGCCGCCGTATCCGACCCACGACTTGAGCAACACCCATCGTGACCTTGAGTGCTGCCTCCTGGTACGTTGCACCCCGCGCCGTGTCGAGGATATCGTCGGCGTAGCACGTTACGCCGACGCCCCTAGGCAACGCACCCCGCAGCACCCAGTCGTAGCCGATGTTCCACAGAAGCGGCCCCAGGACCGACCCCTGCGGAAAAAGAGCCCCATCAGTCGAGGCCCGAGTTCTACGAGGGCCAGGACCCATGCACGGCCAGGAATGCCATCGGGTCCGGGGGCAGTAGGGTCGCCCTAGGTCGGAGTTTCTCTTTGACCCGTAGGTACGAGCGCCCCCATGGGTTCTGCTGCAGGGTCTCCAGAAGCTCCTCGCGGGCCACCGTCTTGGCCCGCTTTATCGTCTCCTAGAGTATACCTTTGGCCTCCCTGTATGCTATATCAGCTCCGCCTCTCTGGCTGCCGCGTCGTCTGGGCGGCGGTGCCTCCGGTGAAACCTGGTGTACCAGCCGGCAGCTGCGCGCAGCTCTGCAATCTCCTGCTGGCCTGGCTGTGGGAGGTCAGGTATGGGGACGACATCGAACCGTACCGTCCCGTGTACCGATGGTCCGAGTGCGTCTCCTCACCCTCCTCCACGCGCCAGCCTGTAATACGGCGGGCGAGGTCAGGGGATGCGAACGTTACGTCTACGATCGATTCCCCCCCTCGCCGCCAAAAGGTGGCGACATTCACCAGGTTGAGGACCTCCAGATCACGTGTTCTGGTCCAGTCCGCAAGAAGCCTCCCCTTGTCCCTGGTTTCTCGGGAGCCCCACGCCTCACTCCAGGCGTTGAAGTCTCCCAGGAGCAGGACAGGGCGAGGACGGCACGCAGCGAAGACGACGTCGAGCTCAGTGAGCCATAGCTCAAACTGAGTCTCGTCCAGTGTCGGCGAGATGTAGGTGGCCACGACTGCCAACCCATCATAGTCCGCCGCAACACAACAGCGGCCCCTTGCAATGATCGCAAGGCGCGAGTTTGTCTGCGGCGGACCCCTCAATGATAAAACAGGCCGAGCCGTCCTCGCCCACCGGGCTTCCCGGGTGGACGTAGTACGGCTCGGCGACCACGGCCAAGTTTATGGACCACTGCCGGATGCTATGGTACAGAAGATCCTGAGCAGCGCGGCAGCGGTTCAAATTTACTTGCAGGATGCGGATATGGACGTCAGACATTACTGGACGTCCATATCAGCATCCCGCCGCGAAACAACTGGCCGTGCAGTAACGGCACCCCCACCGTTCTCTGCGGACGGACGAGGCTTTGGCCTCGAGGCGGCGCAGGTTGTGCTGCCGACCCGGTGGTCCGCAGTCTTGCCCTCCGCCTCGCATCTAAAGCAGCGAGGCGGGGCGTCACAGGCACTTGCCTTGTGACCGGGCCGGCTGCAGCGGAATCACCGGTCGCCCACGGTGACTTCCGCTGTGCACTGCACTCCGACGTGCCCCACCACCATGCACCGGAAACATCTGGTTTCCCGGACACGAAGGAGGTGCACCTGCGCCTTTAGGAAGACCCCTACGAGGAGGCTTCGTCCGTCAGCCACTTTCAGTGCCGCCGCGACGGGGCACTGGACGACTGTCATCCCGTGACCAGTGGAGCCAAAGGAGATATCTCCAGCCTTCACCTGGTCACGGGGGCAGCCGCCCGCCTTCACGACGGCGGAGATTACTTCCTCCGTCGTGGCCGCGTCATCCAGACCCGTGATGCGCAATGCGGCGCATTTGGTGGGTCTGGACTCGGACGGCTTCTGCGTCCAGCGCGTCCCTAAGCTGAGCCGCTAGGGCGTCAGCTTTAAGGCCGTGGGAGGCGCCCGAGACCTCGAGGAGGCGAGCCATGGTGCGTGTCGTCTTGCTCCGGAGCCCCCCCTGTATATCGAGGGCTGAGAGTTTGACTGAGGACTTCATAGTCCTCAGTACGTCGGCGTACCCCACCCCCTTCTCCATAACCTACCGTCGTCACCGTTAGGACGACGGCGGTGGAGCGAGGAGGGTGGGGCCTCTTCGGCGCCTTCGCCGCGGTGGCTTTGGCCGCTTTCTTGGCGGCCTTCGTCTTCCTCTTCTTGGCTCCCACTTCTTCCCATCCCTCCCGTCTGGAGGGATGTAAGGAAGCAGCGGGAGTGACGTTAGAGGAAGAGGAGGCGGCAGGGGTGCCTGGGCCGCGGTCTTGGCCGGCATCCGCCGGCATTCCGCGGACGGGGATGGAGCGGGGCAGCGGACAGCAGGTGTGCCGCTTGAACCGGGAGCGGGAGTACCGTCAACAGCTGCCGCGTATCAAAACGCGGGACGCGGGACTCCAGGACCGCGAGGCGCCTCTCGATCGCCATCAGGACCTGCACCGTAGTCGGCACAGGCTGTGGCGGCGAGCCGGGCGCCGTGGTGGGCGCGGTCCTAGACGCCGTCTTCGGCACTGGTCCACCCGTCAGAGAAGGAGGCGGCATGGGACCTGGAAGTGCCTTGACCACTTTGGTCAACTCAGCGACCTCCCGACGCAGATCTTCCATCTCCTTTCGGGAGGCAGTGCGCTCCACCTCCAGGCTTGCAACCTGCTTTCAGAGCTTCGCCTCGTCCTTTGTGACGCTCCGCGCGAGGAGCTTGTCAAGGGACGATTGGGCTTCATCCACCAGTGAAGCCACAATCTTCTTTCTCCCCGACATATTTTTACTCCCCCGCATGGCCGCGTTCATGCGGGAGAGAATACTCATGATCTCCCGCGCGGGCGGCATACCGATATCCCTGCGCAGGGACGGTACAGATGACGGGGGGGGGGGGGGTTGGCGGGCGCATTCTGTAGGCGTCGAGACGCTTGCGCACCGTCGTCACCGGCACCTCCTCCTCCGGATCGTTGGAGAGCAGGGACCCCCACCCACAACAACTAGTGCTCCGGTCGCGCGGCGTTCCCCCCTCCTCGAGGCTCCTCTTTTTCGAAGAAGAAGGGCCCTTACCCTTCACACTACTACTGGGAGCTGACCCATCGTCAGTCCCAGCAGCAACAGTTCCTTGGGGCATCGAGCCCCCAAATCAATAGGCATCGAAGTCCGTTGTTCAAGCATTATGTCGTCGGTTGACACTGTCCGGGAAAGGGCAGTGTCAGTACCGGGGGTCTCGTTAAGCATATCCATGATAGCACAATAAATCAATTTAAACCACAATGTTGGCCACTCAAGTCTCAACTTCGACGTTCGATCACCCAACAAGCCACTGCGTTACCGGAAGCAAGTTGGGGTCCAGGGCGGACAGCGAGGACGTAGTCTAATCTCTTGGGGCCCCGCCCCAAGCACTCACACCTAGTAACATTCATGCTGTATTATTTTTGCTTTCGATTGTCGGCACTTGGTGGACATAATAATACATTCTGAATAAACTCACTAATAAATTCCACAATTTTCATTATTATTTCAATCTTGACCGGTTTCCCCCCAATATATGGCATCATCAAAGGTATTCACTTTCACAGTACACGCTATTTATTCAGAATGTATTATTGTGTCCACCAACACCACAAGGGTGGCGACAAACTTGAGGTTAAGCTTTTATTGACCCCTCACACTTGTCCCAAAAATTAAATTGCGTCCTCTAAAAAATGCAATATACGGTCCTTAAATTGTAACATTTCAATGGACTAAGAGGTCAAACCGGTATCCAGTCCGCCGGGCGCCACTGGCCTTCTGGTGCGTTCCAGAGACGCCCGGCAATGGACGTAGGAGCGGCCTTGGGCCTTAAACAAAAAAAAACCCTTTTATTTCTTTATACCAATAGTTCTGTTTAAAATAAAAAAAAAACCTTTTATTTCTTTATACGAGTACCAACAGTTCTAAAATATCAATGTGTTAAATACAGCAAAGAATCTACAGTAAACACAGTCTCGTGGACCTCAACGTGCCTTTTAAAAAATCCCGGGAATACTCATCCCGCAAAAATACCCAAGATTCCCAGTCATATCTCGAAAACTAAGCATCCCAGGTCAATTTTGCCCTCATTTTCCGGCCCCATAGTACTCTGTAAGTATTTGATCTTCCCACAATTTTTTTCTACCCAATTCTCATCACACTTTCCACAAAACTTGAAGCCCCTATATCCCGGTAACGGAGCTTCCCAGCTCAATTCTGAGAGAGCAAATTTTTGTTCCCCTGCACCCCTGTCGAGACGTATTCTATACGCCTGCAAAAAAAAAATCTCGGGAATTCCTATCCCACAAAAATACCCAAGATTCCCAGTACCCGATATCTCGGAAACTAAGCATCACAGGTCAATTTTGACTTCATTTTCGGACCCCCCTTGAACTCCAGTCAAGCAATAAAACTCCATCTCTTCCCATAAAAAAAAAATCCCAATTCCCACCCCACTTCCCAAAAACTGTAATATTACCGGTGACAGTTGGACGTTTTTCTATAAGTAGGTCTGGGGGCTATATCTTGGTAATGCAACATCAATGCAAAGAAAATGCAACCCCCCACCCCCCTCCCAGGCCGCTATTTTGGAATTTAAATATGTAAATATAGTAGACTACGCACGCAAACAGCTACTAGCGCGTCACAAGCTAGCATGCAGACGCACGTTCGCTACTTTTTTTTTTTTTTTTTTTTTTTAGTTCCGCGACCAAGGCCGCGGCCGCTCTAACGTCCGTTGCCGGGCGTCTCTGGGTAAAAGCAGAACGTATTTCCAGTGGCGCCCGGCGGACTTTGACCACCTCTGTGGTCTCTGCGGGGGTTGGGTCGGGATGAGAATCCCGCGTCGTTGGGGGTAGGGTTTTATCCCGCGTCAGTGAGTGAATCTGGTTGCGTGCTATGGGGCAAAGGCCCCGCAGCACGCAACCCTTCTAGCCTGCTTCTGTAAGGACGACAGGTGGCGATCCCGCCGTCCTCAGGCCCCGATCATGGAGGTCGATGGTCTTGGGCGTAGATGAGTCTGCGGCGGCCTCGCCGCTGACTACGGAACTCGGCGGGGAGGGCACGCTCCCTCTCCCTCTCGGCCGCCTCCTTCGCGAGCACCACTTGCTCGCAGAAGGACACGGCCGCGTTCCACCTACTCCCGCTGGAGACCATGGCTTGAAGCATGGTCTCCAGCGAGAGGGTATCCACGCCCAGACCCACTACGAGGTCCCGGCGCTGACTCGCCCACGCTGAGCACTCCACCAACGTGTGGAGTGCGGTGTCGTCGTCGGAAACCTCGCAGTGTTGACACCGGGGTGTGACCTCACGATGGATGCGAAACAGATAGCTACCGAAGCATCCATGCCCGGTAACGATCTGCGTCGCACGATACGTGAGGTCACCATGCTGCCTCTGCAGCCAATCGTCCATGATCGGTCTCACCGCCGCGATGATGGTGGCACCCCACTTGGGTTGCTCAAGTCGCACCCTCCATGACTCCATGAGATCCTGTCGGAGTTGGGACCGCCGGTCATCGATTTCTCGAGACGCAGGCCTGTGGTCCCGCTCCAGCGCCTCCTTGCGCCATTGGAACAATGACGCAAGGGCTCCCGCTTCCAGGTCCCATGGAGGGGTCCCGGCTAGGAGACATGCAGCCTCTCCGGAGATCGTGCGGTAGCCCCTTATTGTTTTGACGGCCAAGGTCCTCAACGGTCTAATAAGGAGCGTTGAGTTGTTGGCCGTCAACCGCGCCGCCCATACGGGAGCCCCGTATAGGGCCATACTCCGCACGATCCCCAGGTACAGTCTCCCGCAGGAAGCGTTGGGTCCCTTTAGGTTGGGCAGCAGTCGCGAAAGCGCGACCGATGCGTGTGTCACCTTGGGGACCAAACTTCGGAAATGTGGTCCGAAGTTCCATCGGCTATCAAGTACGATCCCTAGATACTTCATCGAGGGCTTGATGCCGATGCTAACGCCTCCCACATTTATGCTGGAACCTTCAGGTGGACCGTTCCGAGGTCTGTGAAAACACAGAACCTCGGACTTGTGCAAGGCCACCTCCAGTCCCAGCCGCCGTATCCGACCCACGACTTGAGCAACACCCGTCGTGACCTTGAGTGCTGCCTCCTGGTACGTTGCACCCCGCGCCGTGACGAGGGCATCGTCGGCGTAGCACGTTACGCCGACGCCCTCAGGCAACGCACCCCGCAGCACCCAGTCGAAGCCGATGTTCCACAGAAGCGGCCCCAGGACCGACCCCTGTGGAACACCGCACGACACATCCCGCCGAGCTGGCCCGAGCCAGCTGGGGAAAGCTATGGCCCTCTCCGAGAGATAGGCCCCGACAATACGACGGAGGTAGAGAGGCGTTTCGTGATACACGAGCGCCTCCCTAACGCAGCTCCATGGCAAGGTGTTGAACGCGTTGGCGATGTCAAGAGACACCGCCACCACCACCTTGCCCTGCGAGACTGCTTCCTCCGTCAGGCTCTTGACGCGCATGATCGCGCTCACGGTGGAGCGTCCCCGACGGAAACCGTACTGGTTGTCCGCCAGGTCTGGCCCCACCGTCGAGAGATGCTCGACGAGGCGTTCCGCGATAATTCGCTCAAAGAGCTTACACACCTCGTCGAGCAACACGATCGGCCGGTATCCGGACGGTGAGTCCACCGGCCGCCCCGCCTTACGGATCAGGACCAGCTTCCCCGTCCTCCACACCTTGGGAAACTGGCCCCTTTCGAGGCATGCGCTAAAGAGCCCCATCAGTCGAGGCCCGAGTTCTTCGAGGGCCAGGACCCATGCACGGCTAGGAATGCCGTCGGGTCCGGGGGCAGTGATTTTCCGGCGTTTAAGCCGGAGTACTGCCGCCCCTAGCTCCCCCACCCTGACTTCGGGTACGTCGTCTTCGCCGGTGCTATCCGCGTCGGGCAGAGACGGAGCCATGCGCGGAGGGACGTGCTCCTCCGCGCTCGTCGGAAACAGGGAGCCCATGACCCGCTCCAGCTGCTGCGGCTGGAGACTCTGGGTCAGTGGGGGCGCCCTAGGTCGGAGTTTCTCCCTGACCTGTAGGTACGGGCGCCCCCATGGGTTCTGCTGCAGGGTCTCCAGGAGCTCCTCGCGGGCCGCCGTCTTGGCCCGCTTTATTGTCTCCTGGAGATTACCTTTAGCCTCCCTGTAAGCCTGATAAAGCTCCGCCTCTCGGGTTGCCGTGTCGTCTGGGCGGCGATGCCTCCGGCGAAACCTGGTGTACTGGCGGCGGGCGGAGATGCATGCTGCGCGCAGCTGTGCAATCTCCGGCGACCACCAGTACACCTGCTTCCTTGCCGGTCTGGGTGTAACCCTAGGCATCGCCGCATCACAGATTTGCGACATGGCTCCCCTGAACCACTCCGCCTCGGCATCCACATCGGCAGGCCGGTCCGGTGCCGGAATCCAGGCTTGCACGATGGACGCCTCCAGGAGAGCCTCCCGATCCAGATGGTGAAGTGCCCAACGCGGATCCGGGGGATTTTCTACCGACTGTGGGAGGTCAGGTGGGGGGACGACATCGAACTGGATGTACCGATGGTCCGAGTGCGTCTCCTCACCCTCCTCCACGTGCCAGCCAGTAATACGGGCGGCGAGGGCAGAAGTCGCGAACGATACGTCCACGACCGAGCTGGTCCCTCGCCGCCAGAAGGTGGCGACATTCCCCCGGTTAAGGACCTCCAGACCACGTATTCTGGTCCAGTCCTCAAGAAGCCTCCCCTTGTCCCTGGTTTCCCGGGAGCCCCACGCCACACTCCAGGCGTTGAAGTCTCCCAGGAGCAGGACAGGGCGAGGACGGCACGCAGCGAAGACGACGTCGAGCCCAGTGAGCCATAGCTCAAACTGAGTCTCGTCCAGTGTCGGCGAGATGTAGGTGGCCACGACTGCCAACCCATCATAGTCCGCCGCAACACACCCGCGGCCCCTTGCAATGATCGCAAGGCGCGAGCTGTCTGCGACGGACCCCCCGAAGATAAAACAGGCCGAGCCGTCCTCGTCCACCGGGGTTCCCGGGTGGACGTAGTACGGCTCGGCGACCACGGCCAAGTTTATGGACCACTGCCGGATGCTCTGGTACAGAAGATCCTGAGCAGCGCGGCAGCGGTTCAAATTCACTTGCAGGATGCGGATATGGGCGTCAGACATTAATGGACGTCCATATCAGCATCCCGCCGAGAAACATCTGGCCGTGCAGTAGCGGCACCCCCACCGCTCTCAGCGGACGGACGAGGCTTTGGCCTCGAGGCGGCGCAGGTTGTGCTGCCAACCCGGTGGTCCGCAGTCTTGCCCTCCGCCTCGCATCTAAAGCAGCGAGGCGGGGCGTCGCAGGCACTTGCCTTGTGACCGGGCCGGCTGCAGCGGAAGCACCGATCGCCTACGGTGACTTCCGCTGTGCACTGTACTCCAACGTGCCCCACCACCATGCACCGGAAACATCTTGTTTCCCGGGCACGAAGGAGGTGCACCTGCGCCTTTAGGAAGCCCCCTATGAGGAGGCCTCGTCCGTCCGCCACTTTTAGTGCCGCCGCGACGGGGCACTGGACGACTGTCGTGCCATGGCCAGTGAGACTGAAGGAGATCTCTCCAGCCTTCACTTGGTCACGGGGACAGCCGCCCGCCTCCACGACGGCGGAAATCACTTCCTCCGTCGTGGCCGCGTCATCCAGACCAGAGACGCGCAATGCAGCGCATTTGGTGGGCCTGGTGACGCGGACGGCTTCTCCGTCCAGCTTGTCCCTCAGCTGAGCCGCTAGGGCATCAGCTTTGGGGCCGCTGGAGGCGCCGGAGACCTCGAGGAGGCGAGCCCCGGTGCGTGTCGTCTTGCACCGGAGACCCCCCTGGATATCGAGGGCTGAGAGGTCGACTGAGGCTTTAACTTGCCTCAGGACATCAGCGTACCCCACACCCCTCTCCACACCCTCCGTCGTCACCGTAAGGACGACGGCTGTGGAGCGAGGAGCGCGGGGCCTCTTCGGCGCCTTCGCCGCGGCGGCTTTGGCCGCTTTCTTGGCGGCCTTTGTCTTCTTCTTTGCTCCCACTACTTCCCATCCCTCCCGTCTGGAGGGATGTGAAGAAGCAGCGGGGGCAACGTTGGAGGAGGCGGGGGTGGCAGAAGTTTCACTCTTCTTACCCCGTCCCTTCCCCTTCCTCGCTTGGGCCGCGGTCTCAGCCGGCATCCGAATCGCTGGGGAAGCGGACGGGGGCGGAGCGGGGCGACGGACAGCGGGTGGCGTGCCGCTTGGACCGGGAGCGGAAGCACCGCCGACAACCGCCGCGTATGTAAACGCGGGACGCGCCAGCGGAGGGCGGTACGCCCGGTCCTCGAGAACCGCGAGGCGCCTCTCGATCGCCGTCAGGACCTGCACCATAGTCGGCACAGGCGGTGACGGCGATTCGGGCGCCGTGGTGGGCACCTTGTTGGGCACAGTGGTAGGTGCTGTATTGGCCGCAGGCTTTTTCGTCGGCGCTGGTCCAGCCGTCGGAGGAGGCGGCATAGGAGCTGGAGCTGGAGCTGGAGGCCCTTTGACCACCCTGGTCAAGTCCGCGACCTCCCGTCGCAGGACCTCCATCTGCCTCCGCGAGGTGGCGAGCTCCACCTCCAGGCTCTCCACCTGCAGCCGGAGCCTCACTTCCTCATCAGTAACGCTCCGCGCGAGGAGCTCGTCGAGCGAAGATTGGGCATCAGCCACCAACGATGCCACAATCCTCTTCTTGCACTGCATGCCCTTGTTACCTTTCAAGGCTGCGTTCATCAGGGCAAGAGAACTCAAGAGCTCCCGCGCGGGCGGCACGCCGATATCTCTGCGACTGGGCAGGGGTGGTACAGAAGGATGGAGCGTTGGCGGCATCTCCTTCTCCTTCGCCAGTAGAAAATCGCCACGTGTCCGTGGCGTCTTTTTCGGCCCCCCTTCCTCCGACTCACTGCTCCCGGAGCAGCTAGTGCTCCGGTCGCGCGAAGGTCCCGTCTTTATTTCTTCGTGGACCCTCTTCGTAGGAGGGCCCTTTGTGTTCACACTGCTGGAACCTGGCTTGACGTCAGACCCAGCAGCAACATTTCCTGAAGGCGTCGACGTCACGCTGCGACTGGGCAGCGCGGCGCGAGCCTCCGTTTCGCTCGGCATCGGAGTCCGTTGGGATAGCGTGAGGTCGTCTTCTTGGTCCGACTCCGCCCAGAGAAAGGCGGAGCCGAGACCGGGGTAATCGTTTTTATCGGGTTGAGCCGACATAACTATTAATATTCGCACTTTATGGCCACAAGTTCGGACTAGAACGTTCGGTCACCCAACTTGCCACTGCGTTACCGTAAGCAAGTTGGGGTCCAGGGCGGACGACGAGGACGTAGTTTCTAATCACTTGGGGCCCCGCCCCCACGTTCGCTACTGGACTGCCTTTGTGTTAGTAGATAAGAAAACTGTAAAAAATTGCCTTCGACGTGCAAATACGATGCTACTTTGCTAAAATTGCAATACGCAACTTAGGCCCTGACCTGATGAGGTAGGTACTGCAGTACCCATCCGCATAATGACAATTTAAACATTTCTTAAATTGCTTAACAACACATAGGTATTATTAACGAGGAGAAACATATTTCTGCAGAAATTAAAAGAGAAAAAAAATGCAATATATCGTCACGATATCGTGCAATGTGAAAGCGCCCATACAATGAAGATTTTATTGCTGCGTAATTTGTCACTTAATGGAAATGATCCCATTACCGTAAATTAAAATAGAGAGTTGTTCAGGTGTATTGTAGTGATGATATTGTTTAGTATTTAAAAATATTTGATTTTAGAGAATTCAATTTATTAATGGGAAATTTAATATTGCCTGTACAGGCAATGAAGTTATGGTTCAAGCCTGTCGACACAAATACTATATGAAAGATATAAGAGAAGTGTTCTTGAGGTTGGTGGTAAATGAAAGTGGACTGTATTTTACTGGTACTGGTATATTTGGTTCTTCACAAATTACAATTGGTTAAAGGATGCGAGTATCGCGGGCGGTGATTTTAAAGTGAAAGGTGACGTTTTTGATGTGTCATTTGAAATTAACGTATTGTAAGTGGGGGCCGCCGCCGCCGCCGGGCCGACCAACGTTCCGTTCTACCAGGCCGCGCGTTGTTAGGCACTGGTGCGCCAACATGCTGCCCCAGTTGAAGTGCTTCAAGAACTTCAATTAAGTGGTAAAGGGCATATGGAGCTGAAGCCACGAACCACGGTGCCTGTCTTAGTATTCCTCTCTGCCACGCGCGTCCTGCCGTCGCTGCCTCGGTAGACCTTAACGATGCGGCCTAACGGCCACAGAAGAGGGGGGAGTGCTCTGTCCTTCACCAGGACCAGTGATCCTACATCCAAGATACCTGTCGCTGTCGTCCACTTAGTCTTCTGCTGAAGTAGATAAAGGTATTCGTTAGTGAAGCGGTTCCAGAAATGTTGCCGAATGTGTTCAATCCGGTGGTAGCACTGTAGGTTCACGATGTTGGCGTCGGTGACCTGAGGGTGAGGAACAGACATGAGTGGTCGTCCGATCATAAAATGGGCAGGTGTAAGGGCTGTAAGATCTAAGGGATCACAGGAAGCCGGGGTAAGGGGACGAGAATTGAAAATAGCTTCAATTTGACCTAGACAAGTAGCCATTAAGTTATACCTTAAATGAGTAAAAGAAAGGGAAATGTGTACGCTGGGGTACAATGGAATTCTAAATTTAATGAGCTGGAAAGTGGTTCGAGTTCGATATGACCAGAGCGTTTACAGCAAGTAAGACACACAAAAATGCATAAAAAGGTCCTTCGTAGGTAGGTCAGATATCAAAATTGGCTTAGTTTAGGTGAAAGGACATTGAGAATCCACTTCGAACTACAGGAGAAATGCTATGTTAAAAGTTAAGGCAAAAAGTTGATAAGATTAATATAATACATATTTAAATAAATTGTCAAACCTATAAGTGCTCTGCTAAGAATGTAAGCAACTACTCTATTCAAGCGGCTAAATTTGAATACGTTGTTATGAGAATACGTTGTATGATCATAGACCAACGCAGTCGTCGTATACGCTGTCGCCGTATACGACGGGACAAGGCATTATGCATTTTCCCGATACATAAAAGTCTGCCATGTTTTGTGCTGGGGGGTCATCGACACGCACAAATTCTCATACGCTCAAACCCAATCGGGTGCCACTACGAAACTCACACATGACAATAAGAATAACACATTAACATTTTCACAAACACATACATTTTGTATCATAACACTATAATGACAAAACAAAAAGTTACCGCCCACTTGTGATGTAACAGTGTCGATACACGCTATCGATAAATTTGATAAATCGACTAGGAAAATCAGGTTTCAAAAATGTCACTAAGGTGGATGTCGTTTATGAAAACAAGACTTTTTTACTATTTATAAACATATAAATAAGTATTATTTAGTAAAATTACAATATTTACAAAGTTCAAGAAGTAAGACCAAAAATATTAACATCTGTGGGTTCCTTACGCCTACCGCAGAACTTTCTGTAACCACCAGTAACATTCATAACCTTGGTTTTGTCCAAAACTTTGTAGGATCATTTTGGACCCGTTGCTATTCAGAGGGACATTTCCCTGGATATCTCTATAAATAAAATATATATAAGATATCTTTATAAGTAAAATAAAATAAAATAAAATAACGTTTATTATCTTTGAAATTTTTAGAAAATTATTTAGATTCGTCAAAAGTTGGTGTGACTCTACCGAGGGTTCCAAAATGCAACGAGACTGAGAAGAGCCCTCAAGAAACTCAGTTCGGCTTTTTTCCAAAATATTTCATCTTAAATCTAATACAGAGTTATTTAGAAAGGAGCAATTCGTGTTACAACCAGGCAGCCTTGTCATCTAAGAAATCATTAATACTATAATAAGCTTTATGGCACAATTTACGTTTTATTAGTTTTTTAAATTTATTAACAGATAAATTTGCTATTTCGGTTGTCAATGTATTATACATTCGAATAAAGTTCCCTGCAAAAGAATTACTCACTTTATGAAGCCTAAATTTAGGAACAGCCAGTTTATCCTTATTTCTTAAGTTTAGATTATGATTATCACTATTTTTCACAAATTTGCTTTTGTTCTTGTGGGTATACAATAAAATTTCATAAATATACTGTGAATACACTGTAAGGATGTTAATATGCTTAAACTTATCTCTTAATGACTCCCGAGACCCCATTCCATAGATAGTCCGGACAGCCCTCTTCTGCAACACAAAGATGCATTCGATATCGGCAGCATTACCCCACAGTAGTATGCCATATGTCATGATACTGTGGAAGTAGCTGAAGTAGACAAGACGCGCCGTTTTAATGTCTGTAAGTTGTCGGATCTTTTTGACAGCATAGGCTGCTGAACTAAGCCTGGCCGAAATTTTCCCGATATGAGGCCCCCATTGCAATTTGGAGTCTAACGTTATTACGTATATACGTAATATACGTAAGATTCTCATTTTTCTGTTTACCTACGATTTTGGATTTACACCTTACTTGGCTTATATTTAAAATTGTCTACTGTGCGTGTTTAAAGGACTTATTTGGATCTCTGTGACTTGTGACTAGGATTTCCGAAATTACTTTACGATTAAGTTTCTGACGATAAAACATGGGTCGTATCAAGTGCGCGTATTTTAGATGTACAAATACTTCTAGAACGGAGTCGTTGTTTCGATTTCCTTGGACGGATACCAGCCGCTTAAATAAATGGTTAGAGAATTGTGGTAATTAACAATATTTGATGTAATGTAATACAGAAATAAATGATATTTGTGTTACATAGGTATAGGTACTTTTTTAGCTTGTGGCAGGCAACACTACGGCTAACATCTGTTCGCATTTTGTCTTGTATTTATTTTAATTTACTATTAATATTTTCGATAATTAGGGCTAAAATTCATCACAAAACACAATCTTACCATTATCAAAGTGTATCTAGGTAAAAACCAGTGTAAAAGAAATTCGTGATACTGTTACCGGCTAAAAGTCAATGTTTGAAAATTTTAAAAGTGAAACTGTCAACTCGGATTTAATGTGATTTGAGTGATTTTTACACAGGTAATCGTACTACTTATTATCGTACCTATTAGTTTTTAAAGTTGTAGTGTATTCAATCCGACTAGTTTTGACGTTACTTAGGTACGTATTTATTTGTGTACTTAGTGTACTGATCAGGTAGCTTTTTAGTATCGACGCCAGTATAAATTTATAGTATCGTATTGCCAGTCACACGTAGCATGTATTCTGCTCGCCGTGATGAGGCTAAACATGATTATATCTGAGAAAACTTGACCTGACATTGAAGGAATTGGAGGTATCCAAAACGTTGATTGAACAGTTGCATAGGGAAAGAGATGAAAATAAAAAGGAACTATTAATAAATACTTCATTAAAAAGCAGATGGCTGAGATGCACACAGAGAATAGGTTAGTGTTAGATGAGCGGGACAGATTAACAAAATATTGTGACTGGGTCAGTAAGAACAGAGCCTCAAGCGCATGTCAGTCTTGGAACAGGAACTGCACGAAGTCTAATACCTCATTTCCCACCTTGAGGCTGAGAAATGTGATATCATAGTATCCCATACCCATAACTTGTTTGAGGAGTTAGTCGTAAATGTGCCCAGCCTTGTTTCTACTGAACCTAGCTTAGAACACATAATTACTATAGATTTAACAAAGGATGATACCTTAACAGCTCATTGTTCCAATCACAAGATGGGCATAGTTGAGTGCAGTAGAAACAAACTTAAGAAATATGGGAAAATAATAAATACATAAGAAAAACACAAAAACTTATTAAAAGACATAAAAGTATGTACAAAACAGTCAAGTATATTAATGAGAGAAGGCAACTAGGCGATGAACTTGACATATATTCATTATTAATTGAAAATAATATTTCTGAGCATAATAACAATATCTTAAAGATAGAAACAGACATTATTAATTTAAAAAAATCTCTAGACTTAATGACTGACAGGTATTATAATGTTAAAAGCGAGTATCGGGAATACATTCTGGCCATGAAGGATCTTATGAGTCCAAATTCCACATTGACATCAAACATACTTAGTCCTCGCTGAGTTCAAACATAAGCCCATCACCTGAGTCAAACAAGAAACCCAGCAGTTTCACTAAACAAGATATGGTTAAATCTGAATTAATTATGTTTTATGATGACTTAGGGAAAGAATAAGTCAGTTACTAAGTTCATATTTAGAACAAAATGTTACTAACTATTGTATGCCGGGATTAACTTACTGTAACATTATTAAAAAAAATTAAGAATTGTAATTTAAACAGCAACTTTTAATTTTAAGGGGAAAAAGGGGAAATACAGACAGAAATGCATTTGTAAATTGTTTAGAATTACTGAGCTTATTAGATGTTAAAATATTATTTTATTCAAACTTCCTTATAGCCGTGGCTTATCACAGGCCGAAAACAATCTTAGATATAAGCTAAATCTAACAATACATACATTGACATTTCATAATCAAAATAAATTCCATCTGATTGACATAAACATGTATTTAGAAAATAAATTGTTATTCACGGAAGATAAATTCTATTTGATTAGATATTTTAGGAGACAGATAGCATCTTCGCTATCATATTTTATTAGATATTCAGCCAAAAACTTTGCTAAACAATCTGCTTTTATTGAGCAGAAAAATGACAATGTTTGTCTTGTGACCTTGGAATCTGTTCCAAAAAAGGGTGACAATAATTTAAACTTAATTCTAAGACAATAGAGGAAATCATATGTGCTCTTTATGTGCCTAAACTGAATAAACGAAATTGATTCTTTGATTCTTGATTCTTTGACCATATTGGTAGGTACTCTGACCGGACATACCCTTATTTTAGTTCCCGTAATATCTGTTTGTGTCAATGCTCACCAATCTTAAGTTTAAATAATACCTACCTATGATAAATAAATTCATTATAATGATTTTAGGTAATATGACCATTGATCACCTATCACCAGAGCAATTGAGGTCTCGATACTTGTGTATACATCATTTTGATAAAAAATATATTTCGTACAAGACTGGTCAAAGAAAAAGACTCAGTAAATTGGCTATACCCGAACCATACCGAAGTCTAGAACTGCAGAGCCTCACGGATCCTCCTTCAGGTATGTATTACATTAACTACAACACAATATTTAATTGTGTGGGTGGGGTGTTATGCACCTCTGAATATTCAGAACAAGTATTATGTAAATGTGCTACCTGTATTCACAAATCAATATGACATATGTATAATCTTTTTGAACAATACTTTTTTATAATTTTACAATATGAATCACAAAAACAATAGTCTTGGGCAGCACTCAAACCAGCGACTGGTCTCCTTCCAGGAGGGACGTTCTACCAACTGATCATTCTGATCAATACTCGACTAGCCCAAGACCTATAATATTGAATTAATATCTCGACTTAGTCACTGGTTCAAGGTTATAGTTTTTGTGATTAATATTGTAAAAAGTTAGCATATTATGTACGTCATCCTACTAATATTATAAACGCTAAAGTTTGTGAGTATGTATGGATGGATGTTTGTTACTCTTTCACGTAAAAACTACTGAATGGATTTTAATGAAACTTTACAATAATATAGCTTATACATCAGAATAACACATAGGCTACAATTTAAAAAGATATTGTGTGAATTGTTCAAGATATGACGATAAGTGTTAAGTAAGTAGGAAGCGACGATGACAAACCGAGTGCGCGATACTACGGGAACGGGAAAAATCCAAATTACCACGCGGACGAAGTCGCGGGCGACCACTAGTTGCTTATAAAAATGTCATCAATACTTTTCTTGTCGACCAATAGACGTATCAGCTACTTTAAATACTAAATTTCATGACCTAAGAGCCGTTGATACCTATCATAACCCACCCATAAAAAGGGTTCTTGCCATTTTTTTTTCTTTAAAGGCTTTTTGTGGCAAATCCATACAATTGGTTGTGTAATTAAATTATCTTTCTTATGGTATCCAATTTGGGTTAGTTATTAGATTGGCGTAGTTACATATATCTACTTGACAGGTGTATGAACAGAAATAAGCCAACCTACGTATACTCTGTGTTCTTCTTGTTTTTTAAAAATATGGCTCCATCATTCATCGATGATCTTGCCAATGTCAAGGAAATGCTTGATTTTTCCCACATGAACTAGTTCGCGGTGCGGGACTAGGAAATGTTATTCGGTATTGCAACTAAGCGTTTGAGCCTGGATTTTTGCACAGTGCTAGAGGTAACTTAAAAGGCTTACCGGCCACGCGTTCACCAAAAACTATCGGGTGATAAAAGAAAAATTATTAAATTCATTCAATTGAAAATAGCCATGAACACTATTAGATAGGCAAGTTATCATAGGCATAATATAAGATTACTTGATTCATCTTTTGTTGTTGCAGCAAAGCTTTGAGACAATTACCCTCACTTTTATTAGAGGGCAATAATCCTTGTTACATGCTAGTCGTGGACTCCCAGGATGAAAAGTCTCTGGTTCGAGTCCAGCCCAAGACTATAGATAGACAACTGATTTAGGTATCCAATCAAAAAAAGGTAGATTTTAAACATTTATAAAAAAAAACGAAATATGTACCTATATGTGTATCTATGTACTCTATGTACCTATGCACCGTTCTGCCGACATCGCTTAGATTTTACACAAACTTCATATTGTAGTTTCTCCAAAAGGATTTTCTTCAAATTTATCAAAAAGAAGTCTCATCAACATGCCCGGTATCATCGAGCACGTAATTTTTTAACATCGTAAATATGCATATGCGTTTTTAAATGCATATAATAATATTTTTATAGCGATTGCATATTTAGTCACTTTTTAATTAATAGTGCATATTTCAGTAGTTATATATAATTATGTGTTTTTTTATTCGAAGCACAGATATAACAAGACTATGGGTCCATATTGGCTCACATAAAATTATTAATCCTATTCTTTTTCTTACTACCGATTTGTGTTCATAATCATCACTCTTCATAATTTTATTTTTCATACTTTTTTTATTCATACATTTATAATACTATCATCGGAACTCATAACAGTTAGTGATTATATTTTTTTTTAATACTGTTTTTCTAATACTGTTTTTTTAATACCAAGAACCAGTTTAAAACCATTTTTTTTTCTGATCTTTTTCTTCATAACATTCTATTATCATATTGCTTTCATTAATAATGTTGTTACTACGAACATACTTCAACTCATAACGTCGTTGTTCAGAATAGCTTACTTTATAACAGATAATTATCGATAAAGAATTTAGATCCCACCGTTTGGACAGCTTCTACCAGCGCGTTGTTTACCTCGTCCACTGAAACGCAATCCTGTAGGCAATCGAAACGATTGGATAGTTCAAGTTGAAAGCTCTCGGAGTCCTGGACATAGGCATGTGACGGTCTGAGTGTTGACTTCATCAGACGTGACCTTTCTAGTCTAGGATTAATATTCAATGTGCCCCTTACGATACGGTGATCGCTACCGGTTTTTACACGGCTGATCACAGAGACATCATTGAATATTTGCCTCTTTGTCGTCAAGATGTAGTCAATCTCATACGCCATATTAGCGGGGCTTAGCCAGGTCCACTTTCTCTGGGGTGGCTTTTTGAAGAAAGAGTTCATCGCGAAGAGGTCCTCCTTCTCCATAAAGTCCGCCAGCATGTGGCCCCGGTCATTCCGCTCCCCATCAACTCCCCATCGCTTCGTTCGCCCAGTCTCGCGTTGAAGTCCCCCATAACAACAGTGAAATAGGTTTTGGAAGCATGTATGGCCCTACTTATGTCCTCATACACTTCCTCAACCTCTTCATCGGAGTATGACTTGGTGGGCATGTACACCTGGATGACCTTCAGCGAGTATCTTTTGGATACTCTGAGTATCAGGTATACCACCCGACTCGAGACACTCTCGATGGATATGACATTGTTAATAAGGGACCTGTGGACGAGGAACCCGACACCATGCAGTGACTTTCTGTCACCCTCCCGGTGGTAGAGTAGGTGGCCGGACTTCAGGGTTGTCGTGCCTTCCCCCGCTCTTCGCACTTCGGACAACCCCACAATGTCCCAGTGCAACCTACTCATTTCCTCTTCCACCTCGAGCAGCTTCTCGTCAGTCCTCATCGTAATAACGTTGTGCGTTACCAGGGCCAGTTTCCGTTTGGGGTGGTAGCCGAATCTCTGCCGGGGATTCTTCGCACCCCCTGCCCCGCCGTTACCATGACCGCTACCGAAGCCAGGAATAGCGGGGCTGCCGGGGACTAGGGGCCTGGTCTTTTTCTGTATTATCATTTGGAGGTTTTGCCATACTCGCCACGCTTGGCAAACGGGTTGGCGAGCGCGGTATTAATTTAGGATGTATCACAAAAGACGCCGCTGCCCTTCCTTTGGTGTTCCCTTAGTCACCTCTTACGACATCCACGAGAAGAGATGGAGTTGTCCTATTCTATGCCGGGATTTTATTTTTTATAAATGACAAAAAAATAATGTCTCATTTGCCAAGCTATTTTTAACAATGCAGTATTATTCCTTATCTAATTGAATACTTTACATACGTTGTGCATTTAAGTTAGACCAATATTGCCATTCAAACCATATAATTTGGACGAATGACTTAAGAGATATCACGTGATGAAAAAAAAAAACAGCGCCGGGCGGTGGCCAATGACGGCAAAGAACACAAAGCGATTTTAAACAATCTATACTTATAATAAATCTTTAGAAGTGAAAATTCTGTACATTGAAAATATCAAAACAATACGAGTAAATGGCAAGACAGACACAGACTAGACCGACACCGAAATCAAAAATGTGATTAAAAAAAATTTTGTTGTCTGTCTGTTTGTTTGTTCAGGCATCACGCAAAAACTACCGGTTCGATTACGATGAAACTTGGTATAATTATTCTTTAATATCCTGGGCACCACACTGGGTATTTTTTATCCCGGAAACGTATATACAATAAAAAACAAACTTAATTTTGCGGTTCGATCCCTAGACCCGATTACTATACCAATCGCAAATAATAAGTTTGTCTTAGGTTTTTTTATATTGGGTTTTTTTTTATATTGACGCCGCCCGCCTGGTGGTAAGTCGTGACGACGCGACGTCTAGCGATTGTGGGCCACTCTCACAGCACACAATACTATAGAGAGTGGCCCTCAACTTGACGACCTACTGATGTGCCTCTTCACGCACCGCTTAAAGACCCAGGGTTATATGTGGGAGAAAACACGTGCACAGGCAGGGCGTTTCAGGCTATTATCGTCTCTGTCAGGCACGCGTTGTTCGGGATCGGAAGGAAGAGGGTGGGATCAGATTGAAGAGCTCTTCAGAACAGGTTACGTCACCCGCAGTGGAGGTCACTAAGGGGTGCTGCACACGGCTAAGATACTATAATATTTTAACTTAAGATACAATATCGCACGCCATACAATTCAACAAAGATAATAAATAATATTTCATATTTTCGTATCTTAAGATGATTTTTTATGGTATAATAGAGAATATAATAGAAGATATAATTGAGAAACTGTTGTAGGGGGGCTATGAACGCAATAAAACCCAAAACAATGGTTTTTAGAACTTTTGACTGTTTGTCTGAATGTTTGAACACGCTAATCTCAGAAACGACTTAACCGATTTGAATTTTTGATTTGAATTTGCGGTATGGTTTTCAATCGTTTCATAAATAAAAAGTTATGTAGATCTAAGTAACACGCAGGCGGAGCTGCGGGCAACAGCTAGTATTAGAATAAAACACATTTATGAATATTATAGTTATTTATTCGAATGATTATGAGTTTCGATCATTAGTAAACAAATATATTTTAAAGAAATATTAGTAAAAACTAAGTGTATAATTTGTGATATTATGAATTTAAATGATTATGTTTTTTAATCGAAACGGGTTATGGTCGACCAGCTGATGGGGCTGGGTTCGGGTTGATATAACCCTTTCGTAACACCCTGTATTGCTAATACAGGGTGTTACGAAACCCACTTTTACACCAATTTTAGCACATTTTTTAATACTTGGGTATTGTTTTGGGTAAAAAGTATATCATATTTGTAAAGTTTGACCTATATCACAGTACAGTCACGAGCATAAATATGTTACTATGGACAAATCGGCAATTTTATCTGACCCAGGGAAGAGTCCACTAATTTCTGTCTGTACGAAGGCCACACTAACATCAGATCCTTCATATGCAGCATATTATGGACATTGACCTCAGTGCGATAGTGAAGTGTTTACTAACAATAGTCTTAAGATTTTTTTACTAATACAAATTTTATAATATCTATATGTGTTCTTAGTTTTAAGGTATTTATCTATGGGCCGTAGAATTAGTTTATACCAACTGTAACTTTTCTATTTGTTGGCTGAAATAAATATTTATTTTTCAGCCAACAAATAGAAAAGTTTATTAACGAGACAACATTCCAAAACAAAATTATGTGATGATCTTAACTTCCAAAGTAATCTAATACAGTCAGTGAAGTCTTAGTAATAGGGTTGCCGTGTTATTCTTTGTGTACGGAACCCTAAAAAAGCTTTATAAAAATCTGAGTTTTATTCCGTGTAAAGACTAGGACAAGCCCTGACCCTTAACTGTTTAACGTTTTTTTATTTATTCTAGGATCACCAAAGTTGAAGGTCCTGACACCTAAAAAAGTTTATGGGAATAAACGAATAAGAATTGATGACAGGGAAATTGAAGCTCAGCCTAGTAGTAGTTGGCAAACGCCGAAGCGAAAAAGACTGGACACCCCTAAATGTAAAAAATTAAAAACTGAGTTAACAAAGTGTAAAAAGCGATTATCAAAAGAAATAAATAAAAACAAATCATTAAAACTAAAAAAAGAAGACCATAGTTGATTTATCGACAGTTAATTTTAAGAGCGATTCTAGTAAATTATTAACCAAGATGCAATTAAGGAAAAGTAAAACACAGTGAGATATTGCGGAAAGAAAATTTTGCATGTCCTTATATTATAAATCACCATCGGCTTATAAATTCTTACTTCAATCAGGCATCATTCTTGCTTCACCATCAACTATTCAACGTTGGCTACGAGAATCTGATTGTCTTCCTGGTATTAATAATGATGTATTTGATCACATTAACAACAAATTTTCCTCTAAATCAATTAAAGAGAGGGCATGTGCTTTATGTTTTGATGAAATGAGCATTATGATTGATTTAGAATACACAAGTAAATTTGATTTGATAGAAGGGTACGAAGATTTTGGTGAAGGGAAACGGATCAATAAAGAGGCAAAATATGCTCTGGTTTTTATTGCCAGGGGAATCTATGAGAATTGGAAGATTCCCGTGGCTTATTATTTATTATCAACCGTAGTTGATTCGGAAAAATTAGCACCAATAATTAAATCAGTTATAAATAAATTATTTGAATGTAGCTTGTTACCCAAAGTAACAGTATGTGATCAAGCTACAACAAACGTAAAAGTAATTAAAAATTTAGGCGCTAGTGTTGAACACACATTCTTTTATGTAAATAGTCATAAAATTTATGCAATTTTTGACACTCCCCATTTGATAAAAATATTAGAAATAATTTGCTTGATAATGATTTTGATTTAGACTGCAATCACATTTCTTTCAATGATATTACTAGTGTTTACAATATAGATAAAAATAATAAAAGTAAATCATTAAAAAAATTGACGCCAGTACACATGCGGCCAAATAGTTTTCAAAAGATGAAAGTAAAATATGCCACCCAAGTGTTCAGTAATAAGGTTGCATCATCTATTAAAACTGCCATAGACAGTGGAGAATTGAGCAGCACAACTGCAAAAAACACCTGTGATTTTGTGCAACTATGTAATGATTTATTTGATTGTCTTAATTCTAGAAATAAGTTTGATTCTAATCCATATAGATGTGCAATCACTAGTAATCGTGAATCAATTGTTAATCAAACATTAATTAAGGGCAAAGAGGTTTTCAAAAAATTAAATTAAATATCTTTTAATAAAAATAATGAAATAAAATTTACTCGACCTCCATGCTTCGATGGTGTTGTACAAACCATTAATGCTGTAATTCAATTCTCCACTGAGGAATTTACTGAAGGCACTGGCGTCATTTATAAACACGTATAGACTAAATCAGGATGTGATCGAGAATTTATTTGGTATCTATAGAATAAAAGGAGGCTGCAATAAAAATCCTACCGCCTAGATCATTGCGGTCAACGTTTCGATCTAATTTATTAAATAATCTGATGAAATTCGATAAAGCAAATTGTGAAACAGATCAAGATATATTTGTATCTACGCACACAAATAGCCAACAGTCTAATGATCCTAAGCCATCAACATCATCGTGTAGTAAACAACAAAATAAGGGTGCTGATGTTGCTGGTTTAGGACGAGAAACGACAAGGCCCACAGTTCCAACATCTGATCAACTTACACCGGAGCAAGCAATAGATAGTATTGTTTATTCCAATGAAACGGTAACATTGGAAAAATGTTCTGTTGTATACTTTGCTGGGTGGTTGGGTAAATTATGCGTAGAAAAATTTGATTGCGCTGATTGTAAAAAAAAAATATTGAAGGATCAAGTTGATTTAAATGATAAAAAGCAAATATTGTTGATTAATAGTACATATTCCAATATATTAACATCTACACTTAAATCACCTTCTGATTTTTTGTATCTCATAGTGAATGAAACTTTGAATTTTTATAATAAAAATATCAATCAATTATATAAAAATAATTTAATATGTGACTTCATGCAAAATTTAAAGGATTCCAATATCATACCTGATTACCATGATTTCAATCACTTAGATTATTTGATAAAGAAATTACTAGAAGTGAAAATTTATGATTATTGTAAATCACGCAAAAAATCCTTACAAACCGCTTCCAAACTTAGAATATTGCAAAACAAGTAGAATCAATAATTTGGTGATGGTTGGTGGTGGTGGTGGTGATGATTTTGATGATGATGGTGGTGGGGGTGGTGGTGCAAGTTTATTTATCAAAAACTTGTGCCAATTGTCGATCTTATCATCTTAGTTCAACTTAAATTGCATCTTGGTTAATATTAATAATGTGTTGCAAATTATTAATATATAAATTCACATGTGCGGTTATGTGAAATATCCTACTTTTTAAGTACCTAATACGTACCTAAACGTTTTTCAAACTAGTCGTTTCAAAAACGTTTTTATTTTTCTAGGATTAAATATTATTTGTTACCTAAATTATAGTTACAAACATTCGTATTTAGGACAGTACCTATCTATGAATATAAAACGCGTAGGTTTAGACATGAAGTACCTATAATATCATGTGTAATTTGAATGAAAAGTATGCAAAATTCAAATAAAAATTGATACTACAAAGTAAACCAATAACGTACTAGCATAATATATTATTAGATGTGTAATAAAACGCAGTGAAACAAACAAAAATGACATTTTAATTTTTTTCTTGAATTTATAACTTAACTAACGTAAACGTGACGTACACTTTGAAAAAAAATATTCGACTTATCTTACATACATGGGGCACACTAAAAGTTTTGCACTTCTTGCTAATCGGAACTATTTGAATTTCGAATGTTATATTTTTTTAAACGTTGCAACCTTCTTAGTAATAAAAAAAAAACAATTGGCGGGAAATCATTTGTCAATTGTTTTTTATCACACATCAAAATTCTACGTATGCAACGAAAATTGAATTAAGTCGAAAAGATTTTAGAGCGATGATTTTTTTATGATTTTAAAAGTTCTCTCTCTCCGCAAGACTGTGCCGCTCGTCTTCAAAATGCTTTTGGGAGAGAAGTAAGTATAAGTAGTTTGAGCACCGTGAGGCGATGGTTTGCTGAATTTGAGAGAGGCGATTCTTTACATGATGAATTTAGTGAAGGGCGGCCTTCAACTGCCGTCAACGAAAATAATGTGGCTACTGTTAAGCGGTTAATTGAAGAAAACCCGCGGATTACCTATGAGACAATTCGAGGACTATTGGGGATTGGTATGAGTCAAATCCTTAAATTTCCTTTGAATTGAAAGTTCGGAAACTTTGTTGTCGTTGGATCCCTCATGAACTGACAGCGGAGCAGAAGCGGGCTCGCGTGGGATAATGCTCACAGATGCCACTGAAGTACGACCACGGATATTCTAATGCTGTTTATTTTATTGTTTTGAACCCGAAAAAAAACAGCTATCTTGTGAATGCGTGTTTGAAAATGAGAACAAGCCAACAAAAGTGAGGCAGGCGAGAAACGTTGGTAAAAAAATGATCGCGTTTTTTTCTCAGCTACGGGTCCCATCTGTACAATTCCACTTGACAATCACAAGAGTGTTAATGTCGAGTGGTATTCTACCATTTGTTTACCCAGGGTGTAAGAAAAAGTTCGCGAAAGACGACCCAAAAGCCGCGTTCTCCTACATCATGACAACACTTCTTCACACATGGCCAACAAAACAAAGTTATTTTTAGCTTCCGAAAAAGTACAACTCGTCACCCATCCTGCGCATAGCCCCGACCCAGCACCCTGTGATTTCTGTATTTTCCCCTAAATCAAAGATTTGATGAGAGGTTTCCCTTTTACCAACTCCGAAGAGGCAGTGATAGCGTTCAATCAGCACGTAGAAAACATGCCTTCAGATCTGTGGTCCTCCTGTTTCAAAAAATGGTTCGATCGCATGAAAAACTGTTTAAAATGCAAAGGAGAGTATTTTGAAAAGCAATAAACATAATATTTTGGTTTTAACATGTTGTTTTTATAAGTTACGCAAAACTTATAGTGTGACCTACGTATAAATCAACCGGGTAAACCGCTAAATATGCACTATCAATGAAAAACTACCAAAATGTGCAATAATGCTATAAAACAGTATTATATGCATTTGTATATGCAAACATGCAAATGCATATAATCCGATGTCTAGTTATAATTAAAAAGATAAGTGTAATATGGCCAAAATATGATTGATTTCTTTCAAAAGAAACCTGTTTTTTTCTATCTGTCTATAAGAAACCTCTGGGTATAAAAGAATTAGTGAAATCGGTCCAGCGGAAATATAATAATAGTTTAGTGACTAAAACTACATACATATCGACAGTAAGTTATGCTCCAAGTTATCCTCGAGCCGATAGGCAGAAGCAGAAGGGTAGGTAGGGTTGTCAAATTTAAGATAAATAAAATAAAACTGTTGTTAAATAAGTACATAGTTTTAACTTCAGTACCTACGATAGAATATTTGACTCTCATTTTTACTCTCATTTTACAAGTACACAATTACAAGTAGGTATGCAATACTGTTTAGGTATTTATAATTTATTTATTGCATAGCAATTAACATGGTAATAGATTAACATGTAGGGACTACTCTTACTCCTGGCAGATATTCTCGACAGTAATGACTCCCGTTGTGTTTTTCATACGAACTGTCGTGACCAAGGGAAATAGGGCTATTAAAAATATAGTGTGCTTCAAGCTGTAATCCTCATATTTTTGCCAAAAACATTTTTAGAAAAATAAATTTCCCAAAAATAATCAATGTTAGGGGTGGACAACCCTTATCACTTAGGGGTATGAAAAATAGATAGTAGTCTATTGTCAGACCTACTGAATATGCATATAAAATTTCATAAAAATCGGTCTAGCCGTTTCGAAGGAGTACGGTAACTAACACTGTGACACGAGAGTTTTATATATAAGAAAATACCACGTTTTTACAATAAAATATTCAAAACATAAACCACGTGCGTCGCACCAACCCAGAGATTATCTACTAGCGGCGTGCGCGCGTGTGTGTTTATGTAAACGATACCAGGCGGCCAGGGACCGAAATCGCGTAAATGAACACAAAACGTCATGCTACTGTTATACTGTTATACGTTGCAACTGCAATTAATCAAAATATCGGTAGTCTGCTGTAGTCAAACAACGCGCCAGGATGGCGCCAGAAAGGCACCAAATCGAATGACTGCAGAGTACAATAATTACTACATTACCAACATCCCAGCCCCTATATCCCGGGAACCGAGCTTCCCACCTAAATTCTGGGAAATTTTTTGTTCCCCCTGCATCCCCCGATCACAAGTTCCATTCGCCTGCAAAAAAAGTTCCGGCAATTCTCATCCCGCAAACATACCCAAGAGTCCTAGTACCCGATATCTCGAAAACTAAGCATCCCAGGTCAATTTTGACTTCATTTTCGGGCCCCCCTTGAAACCGCCGCAAGTAATAAATCTCTATCTCTTCCTTTAAAAAAAATCGGAAAATGGGAATGTCAATGGGATTTTTTGATCATGTGGTTTCATTACCTGCGGAGGGAAAGTGACCTGGGATGCTTAGTTTCCGAGATATCGGGTACTGGGAATCAAGTCTCTGTTGGGGTTGAAGGGGAACAAAAATTTGCTCATAATTGAGCTGGGAAGCTCCGTTTCCGTGTTAGAGGGGCTTTAAGTTTTGTGATAAGTGGGATGAGAATTGGGAAGAAAAATATATTGTAGGAAGATGGAGTTTAAATACTTAATTCGGGTACTAGGGGACCACAAAAATGAGGGAAAAATTGACCTAGGATGCTTAGTTTTCGAGATATGGGGTACTGGGAATCTTGGGTAATCTTGCGGGATGACAATTCCTGGGAATAATTGTGCAGAGGGAACAAAAAATGCTTAGAAATTAGCTGGGATGCTCGGTTCCCGGGATATAGGGACTGGGAAGTTAGTAATGTCGAGGGTAACTAAATCCAACTTAACCTAATGATGATCGTACTCTGCAGTCATTCGGTTTTGTGCCTTTCTGGCGCCACCCTATCTCGCATTGCTTGTGAATTTAGCAGACTACCGGTTTTTTACCAATTGCACTTGTAACGAAGTAGTATAGCAGCAGCATAGCGTTTTACGTTCATTTACACCACTTGGGCCCCTGCTCCCGCGCCTGATGATCAATGATGCAATGTATACCGGAAATGTATGAGTGTACAATATGACCCTGCCTACCACTCACAGGCGTGACGTGATCAGGATGTATGTATTTATTGAGGTAACTATAGAACTATTTGGTGATATGGGAGGTACAAATACGAACGAAGATATATGAACTAGGTAGTACTAGCTCCGCCGGGCGCCACTGGAAATACCTTCTGCGTGTGAACCAGAGACGCCCAGCAATGGACGTAAGAGCGGCGGCGGCGAGCTGTGGCCGCGGAATTAAAAAAATGTAAGTATTAGCTGATTACCGCGTGATATAGTTGTCTCGTTCCCAATTCCCTTAGGAATAAATTACCGGGATAAGAAGTAGCCCATAGCACTCACTGTAGTTACATACTACTGAAAGAATCGCTTTCGCAGCAGTTTCGAAGCAGTTTCGGAGCCTATTCAATGAAAACAAACAATCGTCTTTCGTCCTTGTAATATTGGTGATAAGTCGGTAAGTATCTGTTCAGCGACCACAAAACGATGTGCTTATCCTCGAAAAGGAAGATACGTTTAATACGCCCACGTTTCATGATTCACTTTGGTCCCACGTAGTAGGAGGCAGGTATATTTGCCAGAAACGATAAAATTATTAAACTGTAAATTACCCTTTTTAGGCTTTTTAGTTATTGCAGAGGTGTAAAGGGGTTACACCAGATCATAGGGACCCAAATTAATCACACCTACCGATTAATAGACGAGGTTCTGATAACCACAAAAGTTCCCGATAAGCGTCCCGATAAAAGTACCTACGTGGGACCAAAACATTTACGAATATAAGTGGGCGTATAACTTACCTCTGCCTGTTCCTTCGAGTTAATATACGTGATGTTATTTATTATTTAATAAGATAATGATAATAATAATATGCAAATGCTCACTGTCACGGGTATATATAGCGGGAGTATTCTTTTACCTACATAATCATATTTTATAAGTATCTCTACATTTTGCTAAGAAAATCAATCAAGTCCGAACATGATGGTTTTATCTTAATTGGTTAAATAATTCCTTTAAGTAACCACAACAGTTATGTATAGGTAGGGACTATAGTTCTACATTTTATTAAAACAAATATAAAACAGGTCCAGTATATATATTAATCTGTTTTCTAATGAACACTGATAAGAACTCAAAATACTGCCATCTATGAGGAAAAATTAGAGCTATCAGTTTGTGCAGCATTAGAGATAAAATACTACCATCTATTAGGACTTTTTCGCACAAAATATTCTGCCATCTATTAGGAGTTTATAGTAAATAGTTTAGCTAGCCCTAAAGACGAATTTAAAACGTCGCCAATTCCTTCTATGAGATGGTTCATCTGTACTAGTATAGTATTCTTATATCTGTGGTACTGGTAAATAGTGTAATAAATGAATAGAGCCAGACGACCACAGAGTGAACTGGTGCTGATAGCATTAGCCTTCAGCCCACGGGAAACGAGAACTGCCGGGCTATCCAACGAGGCCACGTAGCCCCACACAGTCAACAGTTAGTCTTGAGTACTTGAGTCTTGCACTTAGGTACCTACATTATAGAAAGCTTAAATTATAGATTTAATAAAATGTAATATGGAAATTTTGAAAATTAGGTGAAATTTAGGTTCTGATTGCAGAATGGTTATTGATTATGGTAAAGGCTATAAGCTTGCCTCCTATTACGTAGGACTAACGACGGATCTACTGGCAAAATGTGGGTGTATGTAGCACCTCTGTCTACCCCCTCGGGAATATAGGCGTGATTATATGTATGTATGTTGTTATGTCCGTTTATATGTTTGTTGCTATGTATGTTAATTTGTTGTTTATTTGTTTGTGTTTGATGTTTTCTAGTGAATGAATGCTCACTATGTACTGGGACACTTATTCCCACTTTAACAAAATGACAAAAGTGGGATGTGTGGCTATGACCTATTTGTGACACCTGACCAGACACAATCCAACCTAAATTAGTTTTATGAAGTTTAGGCAGATGTATGCCTAGGTCAATTGTGCCATGTTCTACGATGTTCCAAAATGTTTCAGCTCCAACTAAGATGTCTATGACTGACGGAATGTTGAAAGTAGGGTCAGCTAGACGTAATCCCGACGGAAGAGGGATTTGTTTTTTGTTGATGAAACGTGATGGCAATTTTTTAGAAATCTCAGGTAATATAAGGCAATCTAAGTCGACCGTATAGTCCCCGTAATAAGACTCAAGCGTAAGATCACAAGACTGTGTACAATAAGAGGTCTGATTGTTGATACCTGTGACTGTTGTGGAGTCAGCGGTGTGTCGCGGCAACCCAAGCTTTGACGATAAAGCCTGTGTAATTCTTTTACCTTTTCTAAACGTGCTTGAATAGGTAACATTCTAAAAGAACTACAATTATGTAGCATATGATTCTCGGTACATAATGGACATGTGTAGCTAAATTGATTATCTTTATTATTGTAATTAGGTGTTAAACTAAAACCTTTAGATTGTGTGTTTTGTTATTTTAAATTTGTTATTTTTTTCAAATTTTTCTAATAAAGTAATTTGATTTTCAATGAATTTAATGAATTGGTTTAATGTAGGGTGCTTGGTTAAGGTGTTACGATGTTCCTCCCAGTAACGGCTTGTGCTATTATCCAACCTTTGTGACATCATAAATACGATCAATGCATCCCAATATTCAGTAGGCAGCTTAAGTGTTGTAAGTGCCCTGATGTTTTTAATTGTGGTATCAATTAAATACCTTAAGCTTTTAATGGATTCTTTTGTACATGATTGAACATTAAATAATGCTTGCATGTGATTGTTCATTAGTGATTAATCATCATCGAAGCGTGGGCATAAAAGGTCCCAGGCATTTTTTATAATTTTCGCTACTAAAATCAATGTTCTTGATAACCAACGAAGCACTACCACGTTAGCAAGATCTTAAATAGTGGAATTTCATGATGTCGTCGTTGCATTTGTTAGAGTGAATTAGGGATATGTAAGTGTCTTTAAATTCTAGCCAATTCTGAACCCTGCCATCAAAATGTGGTAAGTAAATTTTTGGTAATCGTACATTTGTGTCCCTTACTTGCCTGTCCCTCCACACTGGGCTGAATGGCCAGTAAACTACGAGCCAACGCCACTCCAGAGTGGTACTGGTCCTCGAACTCACTACGAACCTTGACCTCGTCCGAAGGCACATCTAGCAGTTCCTCGATTTGGGTCTGTAAAATATCAAAGTCAGTGTACAATAATTGAAACTTTTCATAACGACTTTCTAACCCATTACGTTGCAGTTCAGATAGAGGCACACTAGTTTTAAATTGTTTAAGGTAGTTATTAAAAACTGTTACTTTAGCTTTAAGACCGCTACGTTTTCTTTTCAGCCTTTCTTATTTTTCGGTTACGTTTTCGGACTTTTCAGCCATTTTAAATAATGCAAGCACGGCTTATTAGTAGAAAAAAAGTTCGTAGGTAGGTAGGTGAGGGTCGACTGAGAAAAAAATATTTGTTGAATAATGCAAAAATAGCTGATTGTAGAAAAAAGGTTCAAAAAAATGCAATAGGTAAGTAAGGAATGCGGTCAATGACCTTGTAATTGCATCGGCTATGGCGACGGCCGATCAGCTGTGCATGCGCAGATAGTGCAAAAAAATAGTTTACGATGAAGCTACGCGTTAATGTATGTATAATTAGCATTAAAATGGCACTTATTTTTACAAATTGAAGCGAAAAAAAGGCGGAAAAAATTTGAAACTATAAAAGAAATATGTAGGTAGGTAGGTAGGTATATGGATAAGTAACAAAAAATAAGGAATTCTGATCGGAACGAACTCACTCAATTACTGAATCCTTCCCTCGTAGTAAGTAGGTTGTCTTCGGAAGTTCCCAATTGGCTAAGCGAATAGTATGGTAGTAAGGTACTATTTGTGCCGAACAAAGTTCTCCAACGCCGACCTCTTGCGACCTTGAACTTCTTGCAATTTTTCCGGCGAGTTCTTCTAACAAAACCAAGGACCATGTTCTTGAGGTCGGTGGTAAATGAAAGTGGACTGTATTTTACTGGCACTGGTATATTTGGTTCTTCACAAATTACAATTAGTTAAAGGATGCGAGTATCGCGGGCGGTGATTTTAAAGTGAAAGGTGACGTTTTTGATGTCATTTGAAATGAACGTATTGTAAGTGGGGGCCGCCGTCGGGCCGACAAACGTACCGTTCTACCCGGGCGCGCGTTGTTAGGCGCTAGTGCGCCAACAAGAAGCTTAGGTAATAAATAAACAATGTACCTACATCTAAATTTTGTTAAAACACATTTCTTGTAACTATTCCCTATTCTGTACTACCACTCAGAAACTAAAGATAAGCTGAATATTCTGGCGTTTCATTCAAAATATTCAGCTAATCGTTAGTCTACGAGACTAAGGTCGCTACTCCATTATTCAATTATTGCATGCAAATACAACGTCACAAGTTGTATGCAAGTTGCAAATGATACAACCTGTGACGTTAAATTTGCACCCGAGATCTGCGTAATAAAATAGCGCCCTTATGACCTGTGTATTACAGATGATTATGATGATGGTTTATCTTACTTTGATTTTACTATAAAATGAATCTTACTTGGCCCTTCTCGTTGCGCCAGCCGTCATATCCTCAGTGTATAGTTTGAGCAGAAGAGATTCTTCCTGTATTTTTCTATTTTGCGCGTTGACACGATCCGCCCATTTTTTGTTAGCCTTGAGAAAATCATAGTAAATCCAAATGATTGGGGTAGGTTGCTACACTTATTTATATCAATACATTGGTACTGTGGTACTTTATCTACATTTAACCTAAAACAATATATTCATTGACAAAGCAACGAGAACTATTTTATTTACTTTCAATTCCCTCCCATATCTCGAATCAACTTCTGGCCACACGACAGTATAGATTCTATTCTTATTTGACTTCTTAATTTCATCATAAATCATAATTAGCATTAAATTAAATACACTATCTAGCCTTTCAGGGGTGATGCTCTGACCAACACATCTACCAAGACCACGACCTTGAAAGTGCGATCCATATATTAAAAGACTTAACAACTAACTTCTTCCTCCAATCGTCTCTTTTTCGATTCCTGCACGGCCTTTAGTCTCAGTAACCGTTTCTTCTCATTCGCCCTCCACAGCCGCACCATTGTGATCTTCTTTCTCAACTCGATCTCTACTGCTGCCTGCACTCTCTGTTTTATCCTATTCTGTTTCTCAGCTGTCCTTGCTGCTCTCTCTTTTCGTTGCTTTTCGTTAAATTCAATAAGGTAATTCATTCTTGCGGCAATTTTTTTCTCTTGTTCTTTTGCCCTGTAACGCGTAATTTTTACTTACAAAACGTACGAAATCAAAATCATGTCTTGATCCCCGAAAGCCTATACAGATATAAGTTTATTACCTTAAGTACCTGCGGATTGTGTGAAGTATGGCCCTATACGGGGATCCCATATGGGTGGAGAGATTGGCAGTCAAGGTGAACATGACTCTGTTAAACAAACCTCTGCGGGTCTTGGCCGTCAAACGGGGGTACCGTGTGACTTGAGCAACCCAAGTGGGGAGCCACTGTTATCACGGCGGTTAGACCGATCATGAACGAGTGGTTGCAGAGGCAGCATGGTGACCTCACGTATCGTGTGACGCAGATCATTACCGGACATGGATGCTTCGGTAGCTATCTGTTTCGCATCCATCGTGAGGTCGCACCCCGATATCAACACTGTGAGGTTTCCGACGACGACACCGTACTAAACACGTTGGTGGAGTGCTCAGCGTGGGTGAGTCAGCGCCGGGACCTCGTAGTGGGTCTGGGCGTGGATACCCTCTCGCTGAAGACCATGCTTCAAGCCATGGTCTCCAGCGGGAGTGGGTGGAACGCGGCCGTGTCCTTCTGCGAGCAATTCATGCTCGCGAAGGCAGGAAGGCGGCCGAGAGGGAGAGGGAGCGTACTCTCCCCGCCGAGTTCCGCAAGGGCGCCGCAGACTCATCTACGCCCAAGATCATCGACCTCCATGATCGGGGCCTGAGGACGGCGGGTTGCGTGCCTCACAGCACGCAACCATATTCTCTCACCGACGCGACGCGGGATAAAACCCTACACCAATGACGTGGGGCTATCATTCCGACCAGTGTGGCCTCTTCGGGGGTTAGCCCCCGAAGAGGCCACACTGGAGGTCAAAGTCCGCCGGGCGCCACTAGAAATACCTTCTGCGTGCGAACCAGAGACGCCCGGCAACGGACGTGAGAGCGGCTGTGCCTTGGACCGCGGAATTAAAAAAGAAAAAGGGGTGCGAGCCTATTACCGTTTCCCGGTACTTTGGAATTTGGATACAGGTGAGGCCCTTAGCATCTTTATTTATTACAAAATTCATTGGTAAAAACCATTAATAAATTGTATTCAGCAATAAACTTTTGTACTATAAATACGTTATCATAATTCATCGAAAACGTTCATAAAATCCTTTAATGAAAACCTAGAACTCCACAAGTAGATACCAAAGGAAATCTCTAAAACCAGGTCAAGAGGGACAGAAGGACGACAGAGGGACAGCAAGCGGTAAACTTAATGAAGTTTATCGCTTGCTGTATTTTTCTGCAAAATATTTTCCTTTGAAAGAATAAATTATTATTTACTAGTGGTCGCCCGCGACTTCGTCCGCGTGGTAATTTGGATTTTTTCCCGTTCCCGTCGCGCCGCGTCATATTTTGAACAATTCACACTATATCTTCTCAGCTTCCTTGAGTTCGAGAACGGATTTCCTGTAAAAATAGATGGTCGAAGTCGAAGGGTAGGTATTCGTTGAGCAAAAAACTCTTTAGCTGAGCCCAGGACGCGACTTCCGTCTTGATGCCTTGGTACCAGAACAATGCCTCCTCTGTAAATAATTCAGCAGCAGATGCCAACAACTTTTGGTCTGATATACCCCGCGACAAACAAAGCTCCTGTATACGCTCAATAAATTCGATGACACAACCCTTGCCATTAAACTTGAACCCTAACGAATGTACATTTGAATATCCATCGCAAGTAATCACTGGATGTGTAGTTGTCTTGGCACCTGTAAGTGTGAGCTCACCCTTATTTATGGTTGAAGGTGTGTGATTGGACATTAATTGAACTATTAATTTATGTAAAAAAGTTAGAAGCACAGCATATGCTCTGTATAAACTTGCGCCTGTACTTAACACGGATGCCTTACTGCATATCACGGAGGAACTGCGTCGCATCTTAGGTACGGAATCTTGTTTTGGGGCAACTCCGTTAATAAGAATGAGGTTTTTAAAGCTCAAAAAAGCTGTTTAAGAGCGATGTTAAATTTAACATCGCTCTTAAACATTGTGCAATTGCACAATCGTGATAGTTGTAGGCCGTATTTTAAACACTATAGAATTTTGACTTTACCTTCATTATACATTTATGAAATGGCTATTTTTGTAAAGACAAATCCTAACCTCTTTGAAAGCATGGCAGATGGAGTCGTACGTAATAGAAGGCAAAATACATCTAATAGACTTCGCATACGTAAAGCCCATACAACGTTGCCTTAATTTCCAGGTCATCACTTTCCCAATTTTGCACATGGTAAATTTTTCACATTCCCAGATGTCTACTTTCTCAATTTTGTACATTTCCAGATCATCACATTACCGAATATTCACATCCTTATATCATCACAGGCCCTATTCTTCCCACTCTCTGATTTTCACATGCCCAATTCTTCACACTGTTAATATGTCACGCAAAGTACACTCAAGAAAAATATAGCAATGGCCGAAAAATAATGAAACTGTCATTTTTAAACTACAAATTTATTATCAGTAAGAAAATTCAATTTTGAAAGGCCCAGAAAGGATTACCCAGGATGTTACAAAAAGTTCGCGAAAGACAACCTAAAAGCCGTGTTCACTACATCATGACAACGCTTCTTCACACACGGCCAACAAAACAAAGTCATTTTTAGCTTCCGAAAAAGTGCAACTCGTCACCCATCCTGCGCATAGCTCCGACCTAGCACCCTGTGATTTCTGTATTTTCCCCAAAATCAAAGATTTGATGAGAGGTTTCACTTTTACCAACTCCGAAGAGGCAGTGATAGCGTTCAATCAGCACGTAGATCTTCCGTACGTAGGGTAGACCTTCAGATCTGTGGTCCTCCTGTTTTAAAAAATGGTTCGATCGCATGAAAAAATGTTTAAAATGTAAAGGAGAGTATTTTGAAAAGCAATAAGCATAATATTTTGGTTTTAATATGTTGTTTTTTTAAGTTACGCAAAACTTATAGTGTAACCTATGTATATAGGTCTTATAAAATCATTGAGAGGTTGTTAAGATGATTTTTTGATTTAAGTATCCGTTTGCGAGGAAACAAGATGTCCCTCCCTCGCTCCCTCTAAAATCTAAACGGCTGGCTTGAAGAACATGCATAAATTATTGATGGTAGTCCATGTAATGAATAGAAAACTATAACGGTTGGTAATAACTCTTTTAGTTCAGGAGTTATAGAGGCTATTATGGGTAAATGTTCACTTGTATAGTATGTAAGAATTTTTTTTTTAAATTCCGCGGCCGGTCTAACGTCCGTTGCTGGGTGTCTCTGGTTCACACGCAGAAGATATTTACAGTGGCGCCCGGCGGAACAGTAATAATAGTGATATAAAGCAATGGTAAGTAAGATGTTAAAAACTTTTTTTAAAATAGTATATACTTTCAATAGTGATATACTTTCAATTAAAACTAGAAATAAACCCTTTATTTCAGGATTACTATATTGACTAGTACCACAGATTACTAGTACCATTGATGTTAGAAATTATACAAAGTTATGTCATTTGTACCATCAATGGAACTAGCCAATGGTATTAGGCCGCGTTTCCACTGACGCAGAGCTGGGCGGAGAGGAGCGGTGAAGAGCGGTGAAAAGTGGTCAGTGTTCCCACTGAAGCGGAGCGGAATGGAGCGGAGCGGAGCATACTTTTGGAATCGCGCATTTTTGCGCTCAGTTACACTCAATCTCTCAGAAAGACCATACGTCATGTTGTCGTTGAAAAATAAAAAAACTGTCCTCCGCACCACCCCGCTGTCCTCCGCACAGCACCGCCCCGCTGTCCTCCGCACAGCGCCGCCCCGCTTTCCTCCGCTCCGCACCCCAATGCTCGTTGTCCTCCGCACCGCATCGCCTCGCTGTATTTTTATTATGAATATCCGCTCAGCTCTGCTCCACCCCGCTCGTGCTGTTTCCATTGAAGCGGAGCGGAGATTTCAAGCATAGTGATTGGTCAATTCGTGCACCGCTAAGCTACTGTCCGCCCCGCTCCGCGTCAGTGGAAACCCGACCTTACGGATATATTGTGGATTTCGTGATATATTCGTACTTACAGGTTTTACTTGTTGCTTGGCAAATCTAGCGGAAAAGGACTTCATTTATATACATATAACAAAAATACTTGTACTTTTTCCACGGCTTTTAATTGATTTTAAAGTGACCGGTTACGTCTCATGGCATTATCAGAGGCTTTAATATTTTAATCGACATCGTTCATTTTGGTCCAAATACAAAATGAGCCGGCCAAACAAAAATGTATTAATAATCGTGTAGAACGTAGTCTAATTTCAATAGTTAATTGTTGACTGATATAGGTTTTATTTCAGGTCAACACTTTAACAGAATCAGGTACCTTTTTGCTTTAGCCGCAACCATAGAACATAATATAATACATAGTACAAAATTCGCCACTTTATAATTTTGTACCAAAAATGTATAAAAGGTGTATGATGTCCTTTAATTAAAATTATTGTAGAAACCTAAATTTATAAAGACCTAAATATATAAAGACCTAAATTTATATTATAATTTAAAATTGTTATACTTAATATTAATAATATTTCGAAAAAGATGTTTTCACATTAGGTTAAAATACGAATAAGAACTTCTAATTCTTGTCGGCCAAGTGATATTATACCTGTTTTCTTGTAGGACATTGTTTTATTTGGACAGAGAATACAAAAACCTATTACGTAATATTAATGTCCTACATTTGGTAAAAAAAAAAATCGTCTTGTCGCGTTAACCACTTTTGAGCGTCCTCGGATAACCTACCAGACAAATTGGAAGACAAAGTGACTGTTATATAATATAAATATTAAATAACCAACAGTAAAAAAATCAGCTTGCTGGTAATCATATTTTATGACCTCGTAATCCATACATGTTTGGAGCGGGGGACTCTTGTACCATACCACATATTTGGTCGGACAAATAAACATTTTAATTATGTTAATGATTTTCTTCACATATAATATAAATCTCACTGTTGGTAATATTTTTTTTGGGATCGTCAAGTCAATATACTGAACCCCTATTATCTCCCTTAGCTACCCGAATTGAAACTTCTCGTATCAATATGTGTGGGAGACTCGGCAAAATAAAGCTACTTACGAAAAATGAGCCTGCTGTGAATCAATAAATTTCAATGTTCTACGGCCTGCGTACTATAAGAATTTAAGGGCGAAAATTGGAGGTATTTTATTTGAATACATTTTACTTCTCACAATTTGTTACTACTCTTCGGAATGTTCTCTGCATAAAAAGTTTATCATGTTCGCCTCGTTGTGTTATAGATATGATTATGTTATAATACGAGTACTTGTACATAGGTAGTAGCTACCCATGGTAATTGCAGGAACTAAAAACATGGTTCATTGAAAGGAATCAAATCGCGCCATCTGAACAAAGGTAGCGGGCGTGAGTCGTCCAAACATAGGCGCGGCGTTTGACCGGGTCATTTGAGCGCGTCTATCTCACATCTCTCTCACTCTATGTCTGAACGCACCATTAGACTTTAGAACAAGGGCTGAAAATATCGTGAAAGACACGATCTTTGTGTCAGCCTCGATGACGAGTAAAACATATACTAAAATAACTAAAATACTCACGCACGAAATGCAGATATATAAGTTTTTGGGCACTTTGGGCGGAGATGTTAAAAATTGCATATCTACACTATAAGTAGGTATATAGATATACTTGTTATTTGACAACACTAGGTATTAATCAATGATATTCATATTACTTAATCGATGGTTTAATAGCGTGACAATTACACCATCGCGGCATCGGTTCAAATTAATCAGTACATCGTCAACGCATATAGACAAGTTATTGTACAGTCCAGTAGTGGAGCGTACTGTTCGACAAACCACGTCTGTATCTCTGTATGTATATCCTCGCCGGGTTAGGTCACATTTTGACGGTCAATTTGTCACATAATAGGGGGTGACCCTATTGCTGTTAAAAACCTTCCATGTTGGCCAGAGGTTCGTCGGTCGGCTAGTACCTATGCGACTTGCTGGTGATGAAGACTTGGCACCTTAGATGTTATTTTTTCTTAATTCTGACACTTTACTTAGGTACCTACATATTTACCCAACTGTGCAGTTAGCCCCGGACAGTACCCCAACAACCCCGTCAAATCGCTATAATGAATGAAAGTTTGTCTTTGTTGATGTAAAATCTACTTTAGTGTTCACAATAACATCTAATAGCTCGTGAAAAATAACACACTACCTAGGCAACTTTTATTCTAGAAATGTGGTTCCGTGGAAATTTGGCACGAGAAGAATGTTCTTCCTTGTTCGGAGCGTTATTAAAATAATTGCAGTCAATAAATACATCCCAACGTTTCATTATACATAGAAAACCGATCCTGTTAATTAAATAAGAAATATGTATTCGAGGTCTACATAAGTAAACACGGAGCAGTAAATGAAAATAAACTGTCACCACTAATGAAAGGTGCTTGAGCTACAGCCTTTGGAACTTTTGAGCACCCTAAGGCGAAACCGACACTCATTAGACGTACAGAAAAAACACAGTAAGTAGGCATTTCTATATATAAGTACCTACGTGGCGTTTATTACGGTACAGTTTAAGTACACAATTGAGCACTGAAATTTGTAAGAGTATTTTATTGTAAAGGTTTCCATTTTGTTACTTTTGGTAAAAATAATTTTGAATTGTATTTTTTTTGTACTAAGATAGCGGTCCTATTTGCGTGTTTATATTGTTTTTATACTACTTCTATTTATACATAGATAGTATATATACGGGACAACAGGCGTGATTATTTATGTATGTATGACAGTCTATATACGTACGCTCGTTTTCTTGATTCAAATGCGTCAGCGTGCTCTTTTGACATTTTCTCCAAATGCTCCCTCGCTCTCTCTGTCTTTGTAAACATTTGCAACCTTCTAGCCACATCTGCATCGACACGTTTTAGGGTCAAGTCATCCTTGGCTCGCTCATCCTGTATAGAAATATATACTAAACAAAACGTAAGATAATAGGCTTGTGTCCCAAATTTCAAAAATTGATTAAATCTGTAGTTTTGAATCTATATAGTCACAAAAATGTATTATTTTGATTTAAAACAATCATTTACATAGTTTATTTTACGATCTAAAACTGTATTTAAATTGGTAACGAAAACGCTCCAATCTGTCATAGCGCCTTGGGTGATGTCACACGTTGCGAAACAAATCAAAATGTGTTTGACGAAGCTATCCTGAACAAAAAACGAACGAAGTTCGCTGCAGCGATTAAGCCATAAATTTGTCGTCTAATCGTAATATAAATATTGAAGCGCAAGATCGCTTATTAGTTATAGTTTTTTCACGACCAAAAGGCCAAAAGCGCCGTGAATAGCATGGCGCTTACGCGTTTCCTTTAACGTATTCCAAGAACATGTCACTTGTAAGGATTATACACTATAGACTGGACACGCATAGCTTTTTACCTACGAAGGAACGGAGATGGCATATTTTTTTTTTATTCCGCAGCCCTAGGCCGCGGCCGCACCTACGTCCATTGCCGAGCGCCTCCGGTAGACACTGAGATAATTCCCAGTGGCGCCCGGCGATGGGTTTGGGGTGAGAGGATGTTTGTGCAAATACATGTTGCCATTTTTCTCCAAAACAGTAGTTGACCAGTAGGTCGCATTTTGATTCAGTTTTTAGTTATAGGTTCAGGTTTGATTGGTGCATGTTCTTATATAAATGTTACGATGACAACTCATCAGGGGGCGCTGCAGCGAATATTATTTGTGAAAAGCAATGTTGCCAATTTTCTCAAAAACTAGTAGTCCGATTTTGATGCAGTTTTCAGTTATGGGTTTGAGTTAGATTGGTACAGGTTTTCTAGATAGATGTTACGGTGACAACTCATCAGGGGGTGCTACAGCTATCATTATTTGTGATGAAAATCAATTTTGATGCGGCTTTTTTAGGAATGGATTTGTAGTTGATTAGTGAGGGTTCTTAAATAGGTGTAACGACAGCTACTTACTAGAATGCGCTACATATCTATGCTCTTTAAGAAGTTTAAAATAAAAATAAAAATTAAAAATTTGGAAAAAACCCACGACGATTAAAAAGCAATTGAAAAAAGGATAAAATAATTTGAAAACCTCCAAAAAGTTAAAAATAAATTGTGTTGGTTAGCCCTTTAACTTTGATAGGTGCCTAGCAATATTTTGATTCAAGCGTTGTCTCGAAATGCACATCGAAATAATGCGCCAAAACTGCGTTTTGTTCAATCTATTTTTGTTAGATTTATAGTAATTTAACTTTAAAATTAACAAAAATTCGTAAATTAATAAAAACGTGCGAACAATTAAATTATACAAAATCACAGACACAACTTGAACAAGAAGTCAGCTCTTCATACATACTTACTCTATGGTGTGAGAGCGCAACCTGTGACGTCATATTTTTTGATTGGTGTTTGATGTCACGTGACTGAATGCCTAATTTTTCCAAACTTATTTTCTAAAAATAATAGTAATCTTTATTCTATCTACTAATTTATATTACTTTTTGTTGTCTATTCATTGGAAATAGTCATAAGAAACATACATCAATCCAATTTATTCTTAGTGGACACAAGCCTATTATATAGGCCCACGAAACATTAATACTTGGATGACATACCGTTGACTAAATGGTTAGAAGTTTAAGGAATGAAGGTGCTTGAAGAACGTAACATATTTATACTAATTTCTAAACTATCAGTTTTTACAATCTATTTACATAGTTATTAAAGGGAATTAACACGAAACATGGATTAGACAAGTTTAAGTACCTACATTAACAGCCTGACATCTCGACCAGGATTCACCGGTCGTGGTCACAGGTTGACTAGTTCAGCGATAGCAGCAGCTGCCATCCGTCTTCGAGCCTTTGTAGTATGTCATGTTTCGTTTTAATTCACGTTAAAAAATATGATAGTAAAACAATGGTAAGTAAAATGTTTTAAGAAAAAACTTTTTAAAATTATATAATAGCATTAATTTTTCGCAGAATTAAAAAGACAACAAAACGTCGACAATTGTTTCGCCTCTAAACGAGGCATTATCAAGACTGTCTCAGAGAGAACAGCAAAATTCGTGGTTGGAACGTGTTTGCTTATAAGTAAACGCGTGCAAATTTCATTATCGCGATGTAGGAGTCTTTACAATAACTAATGTGGGTAGAAACCTCAGATCATGCTAACTAAGTTCCAAAAATAGGTATTCACCAATACTTATCTGTTTGATTTAATTACTGTGTTTTGATAAGTTGCGTAGAAAACCCAAATGACACACACAAACCAACAACAATTAATGTGTCTGTCTGTTCGTAAACAGATTAAGTAAGGGAGATGTGTGAAAATCTATTTGTTCGTTGAGTAAGGTGTCCGCATCTCTTCTAACTATTTCTAGCCTTTCCCAAACACTTAACTTGAACCCTTTCTCACATAAACGTAAAACTTTAAAAGTGTTACTATTGTTCAAGGAATGACCAGTGTCAAGAAGATGCTTCGCGAAGAGGGATTTCTCAGGACAACCAT
This sequence comes from Nudaria mundana, assembly GCA_963556515.1. NCBI lineage: Eukaryota > Metazoa > Arthropoda > Insecta > Lepidoptera > Erebidae > Nudaria > Nudaria mundana. The sequence continues at coordinate 6,498,476 of OY748287.1, read as the reverse complement.
TGCGGGACGCCGCTCTATGTTCCTTATATCTAATATCGAAGGACCTGCCAGTCTGTCCCACATACTTCAAACCACATTCATCACAACTCAACAAATAAACACCTGATCTGCGTGAGACCGACACCGAATCCTTGCCATTACATAGCTCCCTCAAGGTGTTCTGAGTTCTAAAAGCAACAAATATACTACTTTCCCTCATGATCTTAGCTATACTCAACAAGACGGGACCCACGAACGGCAAACAGGCCGTGTACTTCCTAGGTGGATCCCGTTCGTGGGTCCCGTCTCGTAAATAAATACTTTTTCGAAGGTAAGTTTGTTAGTAGCCTGATGCCGCTACCAGGATTTTCTAAGTTTGTGAGACTTATTCGTTTATGTGTACCACTTGCAAGTATGGTTGACTTCAATCTCGTAAGATATTAGGTGGGAACTGTATAGTAGATATACTGTACTGTATAGAAATGCAAATGTAACATACCAATAGACACATGGCCACGTGGATTTTATCCATATATTGGCTGTAGAGGTACTTCCGATATTGGTTGAACTCTTTCAAGGAACAGACTGCCCTACAGTCCTTGGTGCAGAAGCCAAGAACTTGCATCCTGTTTCTTGCAGGCTTCTGGGTGAAATAGCGAGTAAGATGGGGATCGTGCATGGGTACGTAGTCGTAGGAGACATTGTTGCAGTAAGGATCTGTGAGGTCAAAATTGGGTTGCCCACCTCCAGTGCCGAGGCCAAGTCTTCGAACCTGAAATCAAATAGCACAGCTTATAACAGTGCCAACGAAATATACCCCTTCCTATCGGGTACGTGAAGTGGGTTACTTACATCATTTACCTGTCCTTATCCCAATTATTTAGGTTCAGCACAACAAGTAGGTATTTCTTAACCTGTCAGACATCATCTCCTCAGCGACTCTCTTCCTTGTAATTTCCTCTTTTAAGAATTCTATCCATTTTTTTGGGGCTACCTCTGCTACAAGCTCTCTACATTCATAGTTTGCGACTTTCTAACCACATCTTTCCTTTCTGCGCAATTTTTCATTCCTTTTCGCAAGTTTCAAACTTCCTCTAATATACCTACCTACTCGTTCGTGGGTTCCTTACAAGCTAAACTATTATATTACCTACTGTAAAATAAAGTGTTGTAAAGTGATATACGACTGTTTTTAGAGTTGCATATATGTACTTTGTAACAATTAATTATTCGCATAAACTCGTCTCGTTCACGGTGCGTGGACAGGGTGATTAATTTTCCGTACGTGTGGAAATTAAAACACTGGCTCCGCTGTATCGCGTTTAATAAGGGTATAATAAACTCGTATGTAAATGATAAATTGCTTTGCTGGCATGACATAATACTCGTATCTATAATCTCTGGTGATAGATAATACGAGTGTATTAAGTATCTATCGTCTTATTTGCTATTTTTTAATATACGTTTGAAACAATGCATTCGATATTAAACAAAACACATGGTTTACACTATCCCACGATATTATTATTGTGTACGTAAAACAATGAGGGAAACATTGCAAGAGTGAATATTGACAGATAACTCCGGAACTAACTAAGTTATCCAAACCGTTATAGTTTTCATGAAAGTTAATTCCATGGACTACCATCATGACTTTTTTCAGATTTTTCATACCAGGCGTTTAGATTTTAGAGACACACACACACACTGTTTTAACAAAAATATGCTCTTTAAAGTTAAATATCTCATAAACGGCTGCTTCAAGCAAAAAACTGTCTTAGAAACCTCAAAATGTTTTTTATAGACCTATCTACTCATACTCCACACGATATAGGATAGATGCAGAAAAAAAAACTTCCCCAACTTATGTGTAGGGAAGGTACCTCAAAAAAATAATTTTCATAATTTTATTTTAGCACTTTGTCGGTGTAGTAAATACACATATCCATGCAAAGTTTCATGTTTCTGGCACTAACCGTTTGGGAGGAAGCCGAGGACGGACTGACGGACAGACGGACGGACATGACGAAACTAATAGGGTTCGGAAACTAAGGAACCCTAAAAATTATTTTGAAATGGTGTAATTTTCCCATAGTAAAATTTAACTTTGTATAAAGTCAACGCACTTTAATTAAGTGCTGTGTATCAAAAGGCCACCAAAATGTAGGTCGGAAGCTAGTTAAGTGACGCTGAAAAGCAACGCATTTAAAACGGTGTCTGTTCATGTAGGTATTTCGGATAGTAAATGAACAGCGATAGCATTTTATTTCCTTATGTATCGAAATCTCATTCGAATCTCGATCCGTTTAGTTTATTTAAATGTGTCAACAGGTGCACCGAGTACAGATGAAAATGATTGTCCATTATAAAAGACACAAACCTCAAATGTACCAGGAATACATAATAACAACATAAGAGCCTTCAAGATTTTAAATTCTTTTAAATTCATTGAAAACCGATTGAATGTTTGAACTCATTATTCTGAAAAAGTACCAGGCGATCATAAAAATAAAACAATATAAAATTAAAATAGTTTTTATTTAAATAATGTCAGCCGCGGTAAAAGTAGTATAAAATTACATGGAACAAATGGGACAAAAATCGTATATTGTAAGGTTGCAAAAGTTCCAAATGGAACTGGCTTCATGATTTCCATGAAGCTGAACGAACTGGGAATAATCCGTTTTTTTCAATTGTAGATGTTAACATCACATCACTATTAGTCGGTGGTACCGTTTAACTTTAAAATACCCACGGTACCACCAGGGGTACCGTGGGTCTAAAGTGCATAGTAAATCAGTAACTGGTGATCAAAAAAACTATAACACGCAGGTGGAGCTGCCGGCAAAAGCTAGTCTATAAATAAAAACAACTACAAATAGTTACCCAGTGTAAGCAAAAATACATTTGTTATTTTGACAAATGACCTGTACCATTATTTAAGTAAACCTTCATCGGTTATACCTTCCCCTTGACAGCGTTCACTTTTTATAGCAGCGGGAGTAAAGGGCCGGAGATGACAGGGCGTTAAGAACACGTCCCTACATGCCCAAACTTCGGTCTATGAAATTGTTACGTGTAGATGTACGGAGGTAACAATTTAATGAGCATTGTATAATGTTGTCTATTAGCTATATGTCTGTTGTATATAAATCTGTCTATTGTCTACTCAATATACTCTATGGACACTATGGATGTGACGTAAGCGCTCCCCGCGCACTCGACCTTACGTGAAATAAAGCAGTGCATCTCGAACCAGCGTCTCTAATTTGTGTACGATAACCTTATACCTCATGCCCGAGTCGAAATCTAACAGAAACGGGTGTGATACGTGACTTAGAAAAGTGTAACACCGAATAACACGTCCCCGTAAGTTTACGAATACGAAACACTTAACAACGAATGCACGCTACCACGAAAATCTTAACGCCCGTAGCAATGCGATCTCGAATAACTAAATCTCTAATTGACTTTTTCGAAACACCTGATATGTTTGTAGCGCTTATTTACCACCGTTCACCTGCTGAGACCACCTGGGTGGACCATGGAAAGTTTTTTTTTACAGCGGACCACCTGTGACCGCCTGGGTGTTACGTGGGAAATATAAAATTTCCACCGTCCACCTCGTTATCAAAACTCTTCAGATTTGAAGTGCAAAGAGTTTATGATTATAATATGATTTTAAATAATCTTATGACATTGACAACTTCTATTCTGTATTCCTGTTTACTTTCGTGTTTCATATTATTATTTTTACTTATAAACATGAAAAGCAATGAATTAATTAAAATTAAAAGAAATGGTGGTAATGTGTTGCTACATAAGGGCTACCTGTACCATAAAGTAAAGCAGTTTAAGAATGGACATTGTTTGTTTAGGTGTGCTTCTTATAGAAGGATGAAATGTAGGGGAAACATTATTGTACAGGTATGTAAAAAAGTTTAGCTACATATTTCTACCGGTGGGTGGAACGCGGCCGTGTCCTTCTGCGAGCAAGTCATGCTCGCGAAGGAGGCGGCCGAGAGGGAGAGGGAGCGTACCCTCCCCGCTGAGTTCCGCAGTCAGCGGCGCGGGCGCTGCAGGCTCATCTATGCCCACGACCATCGACCTCCATGATCGGGGCCCATAGATAACCTCCTAGGAGGTTATCTATGTCGGGGCCTGAGGACGGCGGGATAGCGGGATTCACTCACCGACGCGGGATAAAACCCAACCTCAACGACGCGGGATTTTCATTCCGACCAAACCGCCGAGGAGGCAAAAAACATATTTCTACCGTACTACAATAAATACATAAATACATAATACCTAAATATATTAAGGTAAAATGGATACTAGACCACTTAAAATAAGGTCATAACTAAATCATTTTTACTCATCTCATACTAAATGTTGGGAGAGTTTAATGTCAAAATTTTGGATACTTCTCGTTTTATTTTAAATAGTTATTGATGTCATTTTACTCATTAGGTAGTGCACTTTCGATTCAACACTCTTAACAATTACATCCTGTTTAAGCAAGTGGATGCTATGAATGCAGACTGACCTATAATGTAATATTTTAGTCAATAAATAAATTATATAATTCCTTTCATGGCACTTTTTTAATTAATTTCAGAATGAATATATCCTTAAAGAAAAGGATCACTCATGTACACCAGACCTATCAAAAAATATATTGGCAATCGAATTAGAAAAGTTGAAACAAAGTGTAAAAAGTAGTCATGAGCTCATACCCAAATTATACCAAGAGGCTTGTGAAAAAATCGAGGATACCGGTTTAGATTTAGTTGCAGAAATACCAGCATTAAATAGCATCCAACACAGTTTGTACGATATCAGAAATAAATCTTTAGATGTGAAAAAGACATTTAAAAATTTCGCAGAAATTATACCGTACCTACCACTAAGTTTTCTGATTTTTTGTTGGCAAATTATTATGATGAAAGTAAGCGTATTTTGTTCAAAAGAGGCTAGGGAGAAAATAGGTCTTATTGAGGAATATTTCGGTGACGCCACATTCGACTGCTGCCCATATCCATTTTATCAATTGTTTATTATACACGGCGAGGCAGGTAATGGTATTACAAAAACAGTAACGGTTCCTTTGATGTATATGTCCTAATGCCCGATAAAAAGAGGAAACATATATTACAGTTTTACAATTAATAAAATCCCAACTGCCAATATTCAAACCCAAAAAATATCACAGTGAGTACGGAATAGCCCAAATTAACGCGTTTAGAAAAGAATTTCCGTCATTGAATTTGAAGGGATGCTACTATCATACACATACATCTATGGTGTAAAGCGGTATGGAAGAAATCGAAAAAAAATGAAAATAAAATCAAAACATGAAAAAATAATAGTTGGGCGGGCTTACTGCGTCACTGCCTTTGCTGTCTGCTGAGCAGATTCAAGAAGGTTTAGACTATGCAAAAAGTGAGAGCAGAGGGACAGTAAAACTCAATTTATTAATTAATTATTAATAATTTATTAATTAATTCCGGTACATAGATCGATTCTGGATGACTAAAAAATTTTGCGAAGTTTTGTGCGTTTTCCGAGAGCGTCACAGAACTAATAACATCGCTGAGGCTTTTCATTCAAAGTTGCAAAAAGATATAAATAAAAGAAATACGTCTATACTGAGACTTATAACTACATTAAAAGAAATCGAGTCCAAAGTGAAATTTCAAAATAAAAAAAGAAGTAAATTGTGTATTGAAAATGATGATGATATAATGTACTATCAATATTACAACTTCTTCATAATGAATTAACGGTGGGTTACGCGCTAGAAAAACTACGTTATTTTTTTTACATTTCTAAGTTACCGAAATAAGTTCAAGTGTATGTTTTTTTATTTTTGTTTAATAATGGATATAATTAAAAAATAATTTAATATAACAGTGATTAAAAAATATGTTCAAGTATGATGATTTTCTTCTTAACTGTATGTGTGGTAATGTTCTATAAATAATCTGTAAATTTTTCTTGCTGGCATAGTCAATATCCATAGATACTACTATGGCCAGTACTATAAAGTTAGGGGCGTTCTAGATATTGGTGACGGTCCACCTCATTTAATGCTGGCTGGATTACAATTTTTTTATTGCATTTAAGACTTTTTGTACAGTTAATTTATTAAAATAGTTTTTTTTTTTAATTTTAATTTTTGTTTGTTTTTTTTTACTTTCTCATGTATATACATGAGAAAGTAAAAAAAAACAGACAAAAATAGTCTTATTCTAGGCGTACACTAATATTATAAAGCGTTACATTACATTTTTTAATTGAACTATACAATTTTAAGCTACTTTACTTTTAATGTTAAACAAAACAAAAAATAAAATTAAAAAAACCTAAAAAAACACGTTTTTATAGAGAATCCAACTAAAAAGTAGAATGATAAGTAGTTCTAAAATTGATTAAAGAATCATTCAAAGTAGAGTTTTTTATTGAGTGTGTACAGATGAAAATGATTGTCCATTATAAAAGACACAAACCTCAAATGTACCAGTAATACATAACAACATAAGAGCCTTCAAGATTTTAAATTGTTTTAAATTTAGTGAAATTGAACGATTTTTGTCCCATTTGTTCCATGTAATTTTATAGTACTTTTACCGCGGCTGACATTATTTAAATAAAAACTATTTTAATTTTATATTGTTTTATTTTTATGATCGCCTGGTACTTTTTCAGAATAATGAGTTCAAACATTCAATCAGTTTTGGCTCATATGTTGTTATTATTCCTGATACATTTGAGGTGGACGGTGGAAATTTTATATTTCCCACGTAACACCCAGGTGGACACAGGTGGTCCGCTGTAAAAAAAAAACTCTTCACGGTCCACCCAGGTGGTTTCAGCAGGGGAACGGTGGTAAATAAGCGGTTTATAGCTATGATATGTTTGTAGCTATGATATAAGTAAAAAGAGGCTTCAAACATAATTTGGGAACTAAACTTACTGAGACGTCATCACTAACTTAACGTTGAGTCTTTCATTCCGAAGTTGTTTTATGTAGGTACATCAAAATTAGAGTTTAATATTTAAGAGCCCCTGAATTATTTGTTTTATTATGGATTTTAGTATTTGTTGTAATATGGCCTATAGCGGCAACCGAAAAACATTGTTTGCCTGCACCACTCCGCAGACAGCATTAAGCTGAGATACGGCCATTTATTCCACATTTTACTGTTTGTACCCTTAGTTTAATTTCTGTCTTTATATTAAGTATGTATTTTTATTTTTATTTTTACATGTTCCTTCTATGTAAATTCGTGGAATAATAAATATATTTTCTTTCTTCTTTCTTGTTTGTGAAAATTTCTACAGTCTAACTATTACGGTTCTTGAGATACCTATAGCCTGGTGACAGAATCGTATCGTATAAATCAAGGTGACTGTACTAGCTGACGCCCGCGGCTCTACACTCGTAGAACAGTTTTATTGTAGCGTAGATTATACAATGAAAATTACGTAATACCTATGCATACAATTTTTCGGGTGTGTCATCATGAGTTCTAATTCTTAACATTTTGTTAGCAACAGACAGACAGACAAACATCACGTCTATATCCCCGAAGGTGTAGGCAGAGGCGCATTACACACCCACAATTCGCCACTATTTTTAGTCCTACGTAATAGAGATTTTGCGAATCTGATATTATGCGAATAAGGGAAGCCTATTGCTGTCACCGGGCACATTTATAATGGGTTACGTCCAAAATGGGCGAACGAATTTAATAAAAAGTATATTGTAAATTTGATAAAAATTTGAAACCCGTTGCCTTGCGATGAAATGTTGATGAAAAGCAACAAAATCTTACGTGCCAGCTGCTGTGGCACAGCCAATTAAAGTCCTGGGCGTCTCGGACTATGCAGGTTAGCAACATTGCCAATTTATAGGAATTTCTATGTTTCGTTATGGCCACACCAGAGGTCAACTTAAACTATGTCCGTTTAGATTGAGGAGCCACATTTCGTATCTTAATGAAATTTATATAGGTATTTAGTAGTAAGTTTAAAAATTTTGTAGCCTCAATCCTCGATTTTGTAGTATAATACTTCAAAAGTTATAAGAACATAAAGGTGGCTCCTCAATCTAAATGTTTAGATTGAGGAGCCTCGTCATAACTCTGAGGATCTGATTGAGGAGCCTCCTCAATCTATTTAGATTGAGGAGCCACCTTTATGTTCTTATGTTCTATTCATCCATGATTTTCTTAGTTATGACGAGGCTAAATCATGGATGAATATTTACCAAAATTAGGTATGATTTAGTAGCATTCGAGAGTAGTTAGTAGGCAAAATCTGAGTTTTGTAGTATTAAAATTAAAAAAGTTATCATACATTATATGTGGCTCCTCAGAGCATAACTTACGAGTCGTCATTTTTCATAGAAGCAGTCGTACAATTAATGCGCAATTTCTTAGTCATTTAGTAGTAAGTATATTAGTTTTGTAGGATAAGATTCAGTAATTAATTATGAGTGGATTAGGAGATATGGCACATTTTAACTGGCTCCTCAATTCAGACGTTCTACATAATGAATAATCGACTGTAGCTACCTGAGATCACAACAGAATCAAAACTAGATACACTAACATTTAGTATAAATGTCTACTAAATACACAACACAACAACATTGTATCACTTGGTATTTAAAAGCCGAATTACTTTTCGATATTCCTTAAGACGTTGCTATTAAGGGTGACCATGTTATATGAATGAAAACAGGATGAATGATTTTAGAGTTTAATTTTATCTAATCTCAGGTCGAAAAGTACGAATTATGATTTCAAAATTTGATGATATAAAGCCTATGGTTAGGAGACAGTAGTATAAAAAACTAAAAAGTTGATTTATGATACAGATTTTCTATGACATTTTCTCCAAAACTGTATCATAAAGTTATTAATTAAAGTGCAGTGTGTTAAAAGTGCGTATCGATACAGGTGGCATTTATCATCTTAGGATTAATGAATGCGCGCGAAGGCTAGAACTTTATAATATAAAATTCGAAGACGTAGTGAATATTGACGTGTCTACAATTGTCGTTAAATTATCTAAATTCCAATACTGTACTATATATTATGTAAATAATAACTATACATTAGCTGACTATATATTTTCATCTACTTTGGTTACTTTATAATCAATTATATAATTACAGTTCAGAGAGGTACCTAGCTAAATTCTGTAGCGTATCGCACATCCTGTACACTTCTAAAAATAACACTGATTCGTGTGAGAGAAATAAACATTATAAAACATTAAATAACACATCTGGGTGAAACAAAAATGGGTGCCATAGGTATGTGCTTTCTCGCGAAATTACAGGAATAAAATTTTGATACATGAAATTAGTTGGACCTAAAATAGCCTCAACGTATGAAACTGAACATAACTGGGTATTAGAACGCTCGTAGGATACTATAAAGAAACTCACCAAGTCTTGTTTCTTTACAACCTACTCATGTACCTATGTATGTAACAGTTTTATAAACTACTATTTTACAAATCAACGATTGAAGTCAATTTCAACGTAAGTTAAAGAATGAATTAATATTGGTTGGTCGGTGCTTTTTCGTACTTTACATTGGGAATCATAATCGTAGCAAAAGAACTCATCCTTTAATGGGTACCTAGTGAAATTTATAGTGGCCTATGCCAACATCACTAACTGCAGGAATAAATTATATAATGCCTATTAATTTATATAATCTACTTAAAATTATTACAGATTGTGGCACATACTTTACTTGGAACTTTGTACAAACATTTATTTCAAACGAAATTGTGCTGGATAAAGTATATTCGCACACTGTTTGGAGATTACAAGACGTACAACCGTTAGTTTCTTTAGCAGTACAAATAGCATCTTCTAAACTTTGGATACCGAAAACAAAAATCATATCTAGGTTCCTTTGAACCTAGATATAATTTTTGTTTTCGGCTTTTTGCCTTTGCAAAAATGCGACCTGCCTAGATATTGGCTTAAATTGGCATGAATCATTAGTGCACTTTTTACTGAAATTTGCACTAAAACAATACTTCAAAGCTATGTGTTCAAAAATGAAGGACACATTACAAGTAAATTCACAATAGCTTTTACTTGTGTCCAAATGCAATCGGGAATCGAACCCGAGACTCCGGCACGGCGTCGAGAGCGGATGCACTGGATGTACCGACCACACCACCGTAGTAGTCTGTCAGTTTTAAATTTGTATGTTTGTATTTATGTATGGATGATCATAAAATATCATCTAAGCCCATCGAATCTAATCACAGGTACTGATATCGTCGCAATACATTTCCTCATACACGGTGATTTTATGGTCGTTTTGAACCCAGTATCGGAGTTACTCTGAATAATATTACGGAACCCTTTTTTAATGTCAAAATTGTTGTATTGGTAATAAATAGCTCAATCTAGAAATCTAAAGATTTGATGAAGTTCGTATTGCTCATTTTAGCTAAGTGGTCAGAGCATTCCCCTTGTTAAGCCACGGGTTCGAGTCCTGGCGATGACATTTAAGTTTTTGTGATTTAAGTATACTTGCCTAAATACTTAACAGTAGTAGAAGAACTTATTGCTTTCAAATACAGAAATATAATAATAAAAAAGTTGCCTATTTTCGTTAACTTTCTCACTCGTTTGAGTTGATTATTAGTATCGTACCGATACTACCGAAAAATTCCGTCTAACGCACAAACGCCCTATTACTGAGACTTCACTGTCCGTCCGTCTGTCTTGGGCTGTATCTCATGAACCGTGATAGTTAGAAAGTTTAAATTTTAATAGACTTACACTTGGCCTTATTTTTATATTTAAATTTTAATAATATTTCTGGACTAATATATTCATGGATGGATATGTACTTTTTTATGGCAGAATTATAACGAGCATTTATTATAAATTTATACTAAATATTGATGTGTTTGTTACAAATTTCGTTACAAGTATAAGTAGATTAGAGGCAAATATATTTTTTTTAGCGTCTCAGTTGAGGAGCCAGTTAAAATGTGCCATATCTCCTAATCCACTCATAATTAATTACTGAATCTTATCCTACAAAACTAATATACTTACTACAAAATGACCAAGAAATTGCGCATTAATTGTACGACTCCTTCTATGAAAAAATTACGACTCGTAAGTAATGGTTTGAGGAGCCACATATAATGTATGATAACTTTTTTAATTTTAATACTACTAAACTCAGATTTTGTCTACTAACTACTCTCGAATGCTACTAAATCATACCTAATTTTGGTAAATATTCATCCATGATTTTCCTAGTTATGACGAGGCTCCTCAATCTAAACATTTAGATTGAGGAGCCACCTTTATGTTCTTATAACTTTTGAAGTATTATACTACAAAATCGAGGACTGAGGCTACAAAATTTTTAAACTAAGATACGAAATGTGGCTCCTCAATCTTAACGGACATCTAAAACTCCCTCTCTTTCTCCTCAACCGTCGCTGTGAAGAGATGTCTGTATTTTTATATTACAATAATCGACTGTGCTTCACCAAAAAGTGGACTATTTATTGTGCTACGACCTTAACCAACTCTATCACATTTACAAAAAAAATAATATTCTAAAGCCAAAATCGTCACGGAATAGTATAGTGATACTCCTTTGTACAGGAATATTTCGTATGAAATGAGACGCATTACATTTATGTCAAGAAACTTCTCAACGGATTTTCACACTTCAAATGAGACTCAGTTCTCATTACGTTAATGCTTGCTATTCACTGTTATGTACCCACAGTTGGACTGCCGCGTTATAAAATTCTCTCGTCGCTCGTCACTGGCTGTTTACTTAATGTGTGGGTTTTATTTTAAAGATCGGCACAGAATCCTTATAAACAATTTCGGTGTTAAGTTATGTCATGTGGGTACTATACTAACTGATTTCAAATACGAGTATTCCTGGTATCCGATTTTTATGACACAAAGCCTAGCTCAGTTTATAATACCTATATGTAAAAACCGCATCAAAATCCGTTCAGTATCTTCGAGTTTAGTGTGTAGGTATAAACATACCAGGGAAAATAATATACCGACTTTATTAGTGTTTTATTATTCTTTTTATATCACCAAGTTTAATTACATTTTGTCAATTTTAATAAAATAAATATCCTTACTTACAGACATATTATTTTTACTGTTGTATTATGGTATAGATTGTAAATGTTCAACAAATCCTTGAATCCATCAAGGTCGAAGTATTATTAAGTTTTAAAATATTTAAAACCACAATACTCTCAAAGAGAGAATATTTGAACTCAAAGTAAAGGCGTACAGGAGTTTTAAAGGCTCTAGTCACTGCTCGGTTCACGCGTCTGCCTAAAGTGTTTGCTTTACAAATATGGTAAAGACGTATTTACACATACGAAGTACTTTTTTAATTAGTCTTATAATGTAAATGGGTGATCAGTGCGTTAAAAATGACATTTGGGAAGGTTTAAGTAAACATTCATCATCCACCGAGTTTTCCCAACTTAATTGGGGTCGGCTTTCCAGTGTTACTGCAATTGTCTGCGATGCGGCTTAACTTCGATATTTTCCGTGGGGCGACTGCCATCTGACCTCCACAACCCATGGGCGATCGAAGTTCTGTAGTTAGACCCCGAGGATTTTGTTTTATGGCTCCAAATACCCGTAACGACTACCACAGATGTTCTTATGACATGACAACCGGGACTGACAACGCGGCGCCGGCTTAAAGTGCTCTCCGATAAAAAAAAATGATGTAAGTATGTACATGATTTAAGAATTTAATACATTACTTAGGTATACACCCATTTTCAAAAGTGAACAATAAGATATATATACGATACCTTATCGCTATTTTTAACGTAATTGAGCGGAGTTTACGAAGCTCTTTCTTAGACGACTCGTGTATTTCGTTCGTTATCGAACTCATCCTAAACGATTGGGTCGATCTTTTTGAAATTTGGCACGGTCATAGTGACCATCACCGTGAGTGCATATATTTGAATTCATAAAGATCGGTCCAGTCATTTAGGAGTTCGACCCGGATCGACAAACTCAGCTCAAAATTATTGCAACAGCAGAATGTATTGCATACCTAGTTTACAGTAGTACCCCCAAGACCGTGAGGTGAGTTTCAGTTTTTGTGTATACACCTTTAGACATCACTCGTTACGGATGTTATCAAGTTAAGCCGCATACGACGCCGGTCTTCATTGTAAAATTTGGTATTTGCCACGTTTCTAATAATAAATAGGGCAGCTACGTCTGTTTAACCATAAAGTATAATGAAAGTACGTCGTTTTAAACTTGAACTAATTGCTATAAGTACCTAAGTACAATGGCGATAAGATGTGACGTGGGTAATTATTTTCGTTTGGACGCGCGGTTCGACGTAATGGAAAAGTTGTACCGAATCCTGAAAACCTAATTACTAAGTACTTATTAAAATAAAATATACGTAGCTGGTTTCACTAAAATGATACACCAAAGTAGTTCTTTTTTTAATGTCCGCGTGCGCGCCGCCATTCCTACGTCCATTGCCGAGCGTCTCTGGTTACCAGGAGGAATTTCTAGTGGCATCCGGTAGACTTTGGTCACCTGTGTGGCCTCTTCGGGGGACATCAAAGTAGTAAATTATCAATTATAATTTTCAAAACTAATTCAGTACCTTTCTAAAAGCAAGCTTAACAACTATAAATCCCTAACTTCCTACCTAGGTATTCTAAAACCAAGCTTAACAACTTAACCTTGGTTAACAAGGTAAAATGTAACTATGGGAGTACTAATTCGCAACGTAAATAGAGAAGACGCTTTGTCACTGAACGCTACAACAGGATTTTTTGTAGCAAAAGTATCGGTAAAGTACCAAAACTTCCTGCAGTACCTATTTATGCCAAGCGCTTACTGAAACGTCACGTCAAAGTCCCAGTTTTGGAACACGATTTTTGTGCTCTGGTCCACTTTGTTCAACAGTTTGTTCAACGAATTGAACAAATTCAACTAATTAAGTGTCATTTGTACAATTGTAAATTTTGCAAATGTATGGCTAATGTATTAGTTGTACATTAGGTAGAAATAATGTATCATTTGTTCAACTGAAACTTCAAGAAATTAAATTATACATGTTTAATTTAACAAATTCAACTAATTAAGTGTCATTTGTACAATTGTAAAATGTTTAATTTAACAAAACAAAAAGTGGAAAGTGTTTACCCGTGGTCCCGTTGGATTGACCCATTACCGCGGTCAAAAAAAATAAAAAAAAATAAAAAATTAACATCGAAACAAAGGAATGTCGACAAAACAAATGAGCATCGAGAAAATAAAAGACAGTTCAACGCATACTTTCTAAAAAGAGGGGAACACTTATTACATTGATCACCATTTGCATTTGCATATCAACTGTAATTCTATCATTTATAATATTGTATTTTTGACGTTTTTTTAGAAACTTGTAACTGTTATTTTGATGTTCTTTTATTGCTGACATTTAGCATCATCGAAGAGAATATTCAATAATTGAACTATATTGATATTACGTCTTCTACAAGCATTATTTAATTTCAAATGCCATCCTTCCATATTATTGTTTGTTTTGTATCTCTCTCCAAAAACTGACCATGTGTTAATAAAATTATCGTTTCTGAGCCAATAGTTTTCGAAGTATTGAATAAATTGTTTTAATTTTGAATCAGTTTCTTTGTCCACGTAAGCGTTTAATAATTCAATTCTATTTTGTATAAACATCCAGCCTTCTTTTATCATAGTACTCGGTAGTAACGGTAACTTAGACGTCAGTGATACAATTTTTTTTGTGTAGTTTTTTTTGCTAATTCCAATTATTTTCGCCTTTCTCCATACACTATTAGAAAAGTGGTATAAACATCCCTTAACATGAATATTAGGAAATATTTTTATAATAGCATTTCTTGCAGCTTCTTCAAAATCAGCAGTATATTTTATCGGTTTCCATTCAGGAATTTGGGATTTTATTATTTCGAATAGTACCGTGTGACTTCATCGACATGTCCGACATTAATGCGTAAATAATAGGTATTACATTCGAATCATTTTCCGAACTCCCGACATCCCCGTGAAGTGTATAAATTTGTTTGAAAGGTTTTGGACACGATTTAAAGGTTCCATCTCCAAAAAAGTGACCGATAGAACCTACTTTTTCTTTAATTTTATCTAAACAAAACACAATTATGCGGACATCGTTGTCCTTGTAGTCACCAAGCAAAAAACATAAGAATTTATTTGGTATTACCACCTCCGATGGATTAATAAAGTTAAATTTGGGCATACCAGCTGCTTTGTTCCTGATTTTGTACAAAGTACTTTTTATTGAGGGGTACGTGGGTATTTTAGTGACTTTGTCGTAGCCTATGTCCATGACGGAAGAAATCGTTTCGTTAAACAGTTCTGGTACCGTTTGAGTGCAATCAGAATTTATAATTTTTGTTTTACATTCCTGTATTTTTTTTTCAACTTCTATTTTACCGTAATCAGCTTCGCAACCGGTATTGTGCTTTTTGTGTTTAATTATATTTCCATTCTGCGAAAATAAATAAAAACTTTAGTCACTTTTAGCTACAGTAGGTAAAACTGAAACTCCAAAGTTCCTAGCTTGATAAAGTCTCTCGAATCCAAAGTACCACAGCAAAATATTTGTTATGTAATAAAATATTCTACGACTACTACTGAAACATTATTCATACGTATGAAATATTCAGTAATGAAAAAAAGTTACCATAATAGTCAAGGATCCCACACAACAAAATTTCCCTTGAAATCTTGATGAACACCTCCATATATTAGACCCATCTGCATAGTTACGGACTTTGTAATATTTATAGCCACTATGGCACAAAACTACACCACGAGATTTTGACAAAAATTGTAACTCTCCAACGTTAATATCATTTAACTCCATAATATTATTAATTATAATTATAATCTACAACAACTATATTTATTCCAATAAAATGCAATAGAATAAAGGGTCATTATGTCATTGATTTTATAGTGTCATATTATGTCATTGATTATCGTCATAATTGCATTTAAAAGCCACTAACGATGCATAGATAACCTTATTAGAAGGCATGTAGGTATTTGAACAAAGTACACTATAATAGTGGACTTTGTTCAATTGAATAAATAGTTGAACAAAGTACACTATAATAGTGGACTTCGTTCAATTGAATCAATAGTTGTACAAATGACACTTAATTAATTGAATTTGTTCAATTCGTTGAACAAACAGTTGAACAAAGTGGACCAGAGGGATTTTTGTTTAGAATGTCGTCTAGCTCTATATTTGTAATTTATCTCTAAAAATAAAAATAAAAATAAAATAACGTTTATTATCTTTGAAATTTTCAGAAAATTATTTAGATTCGTCAGAAGTTGGTGTGACTCTACCGAGGGTTCCAAAATGCAACGAGACTGAGAAGAGCCCTCAAGAAACTCAGCTCGGCTTTTTTCAAAATATTTCATCTTAAATCTAATACAGAGTTATTTAGAAAGGAGCAATTCGTTACGTTGTTACAACCAGGCCGCCTTGTCATCTAAGAAATCATTAATACTATAATAAGCTTTATGGCACAATTTACTTTTTATTAGTTTTTTAAATTTATTGACAGATAAATTTGCTATTTCGGTTGGCAATGTATTGTACATTCGAATAAAGTTCCCCGCAAAAGAATTACTCACTTTATGAAGCCTAAATTTAGGAACAGCCAGTTTATCCTTATTTCTTAAGTTTAGATTATGATTATCACTATTTTTCACAAATTTACTTTTGTTCTTGTGGGTATACAATAAAATTTCATAAATATACTGTGAATACACTGTAAGGATGTTAATATGCTTAAACTTATCTCTTAATGACTCCCGAGACCCCATTCCATAGATAGTCCGGATAGCCCTCTTCTGCAACACAAAGATGCATTCAATATCGGCAGCGTTACCCCACAGTAGTATGCCATATGTCATGATACTGTGGAAGTAGCTGAAGTAGACAAGACGCGCCGTTTTAATGTCTGTAAGTTGTCGGATCTTTTTGACAGCATAGGCTGCTGAACTAAGCCTGGCCGAAATTTTCCCGATATGAGGCCCCCATTGCAATTTGGAGTCTAACGTTATGCCCAGAAAGACAGTGTCATCGACCAATTCTATTATATCATCCCTAACCTTAACACTGGTTTTAACAAGTCTTACATTAGGTAAGGTGAATCTTACACATTTAGTTTTATTTTCATTTAATAATAAATTATTAGCACAAAACCAGTGGACTATCCTAGAGAGGGCAATGTTTACATCGTCAAGTTCGCGCTGTCCACGTTTAACTTTAAATATTAAAGAAGTGTCATCAGCAAACAAAACTACCTCGTGGTCGTCTCTTATGAGGTGAGGGAGATCATTAATATATACTAGAAAAAGAAAAGGTCCCAAAATTGAACCCTGCGGTACCCCCATTGCTACAGGAGAACCAGGTGACTGATTACCATTGATCACTACTTTCTGGACCCTATCACTTAAGTAAGAATTGACGAAATTCAAGGCCGTCCCCCGGATTCCGTAATGATCAAGTTTCTTAATTAAAGTCTGGTGCTGAACGCAATCGAAGGCCTTAGATAAGTCACAGAATACACCATAAGCATCATATGACTCATCCCAGGCCCTGTATATACACTCTAATAATTTAATACCGGCATCAGTGGTGGACCGACCACGAGTGAAACCGAATTGTTTTGTATGTAATAGTTTATTAACGTTAAAGTGATTTTGCATTTGATTAAGCATAATTTTTTCAAAAATTTTACTAAATGTAGGTAGTACAGAAATGGGACGGAAATTGGACGGATCTGAAGTACTACCCGATTTACACAGGGGAATTAATTTACTAGATTTCATTAAATCAGGGAACACACCACTATCAACACAATTATTAAATATTATTACTAGTTCAGGAGCAACCATTTCAATAAAAGAATTTACTAAATACACAGAGATGCCCCAGAGGTCAGCTGTTTTCTTGATATTTAAAGATTTAAAAGTTTTTAAGATAGTGTTTATGTTAACTTTACTGAATTTAAATATAACGTTACAACAAGGAACGTTTGCTTTTAACAAAGATTCTGCAATGGGGGTTGAAGAGCCTAGGGTTTTTGTCAAATCTACAGGAATTCGGGAGAAAAAATTTTCAAATTCGTTAGCGACCTCGAAGTCTGATGTAGTTATTTTACCATTTATATTAAGTTTAAAATGATTATCATTTAATTTTTGTTGACCTCTTTCCGCGTTTATAATTTTCCAAGTAGATTTAACTTTGTCTGCACTATTGAGAATTTTATCACTTATATATTTTGATTTAGCTGCTAAACAATCTGCTTTAAACTTTTTTGAATAAGTTTTAACATAATCTAGAAATTCAACTGATCTATTAAGCTGTCTTTCTGAGTATAGTACATAAAGTTTTTGTCTACTTTTGTGTATACCCTCAGTGGCCCATTCACTGAAAGTAGGACTATCACTAATCATGACCTCCTTAGACTTGAATATGGAGTTGAACTCGTTGTAAAAAGAATCAAAAAATAATTTATACATTACATTTGGATCTAAGCCAGTGTCTAAGAATGGAATTTTATTGCAAAGTCCAACCCTCATACGTTCCAAGCGGTCACCAGTTATTGGTCTACATAATATTTTACGTTTTATAACTTTTTCTTTAGTGATTTTAAAAGATGCTATTTGCCCACAATGGTCTGAATCTAGCTTTTTTATAATACTTTTACTTTCTGGCAACATATCGCTGTATATATTATCCAGGCAAGTGGCTATTGTATTACAATATCTAGTAGGCTCCAAAAATAAGTTTGTAAGATTGTGTGATTTAAATAAATTTAAAATATTATAACTCATAGGCGTATTAACAAGTAAATTGACATTAAAATCACCACATACTATTAGGTACTTATTAGTTTTTCCAAGTTTACATAGAACTTTGTCAATAAGTTCCTCAAATTCGCAAAAGGGTGAGGTTCCAGGTTTATACACGCATACTACTATGAATTGCTCCATTTCCACGCACGACAGTTCGACTTTACACTCTAGAGAAAGAGACACAATATCTTTCCGTTCTTTAAATTTAAGTTGTTTATTTAATAAAATCAAAGATCCCCCCCGTACTGTGGTCACCCTGCAGAATGCACTACCAACCCGGTGATTACTGAAATTGAACAAGAGCTCATACGGCTTACGCATATGTTCTGTAATACAAAAAATATCAATATTATCTGAATTCATTAACAGTTCCAACTCTAACTCTTTGCCATGTGTTATAAACAACCAATATTTTGATGCCCTATGTTGATATAATTTACATTTTTTGATTTGGTTTGATTTGGAGGGCATTTTTTAACATAATTAATATTTGTAACTAAATTTAATTCAATTAATTGACTATGTCTGCTAAAGGGTAATATTGCCTCTGTTGTCGTAGAACTTAATTTAAATTACTTGGAACAGATTCCAAAGTCTTAACACTAAATCTACATTGCTCAATAAAAGCAGTTTTGTCAGCCAAGTTCTTGGCTGAAGTGTAAAAATAATTGAATAGCAAACTTGCTATTTGTCTCTTATAATGCTTTGGTAGAAAATACCTACCTTTGTTTACATAAACAATATGTTTGTTATTGTTAAAGTTACTGTCAGAAGTTGACAAATTGTATTTATATACAGTTCTCTTAAAAACAGAATTAAAGTCAATTACATGGAATTTATTATTATATTGGCTAGTTAAATTGAGTTGTAAATTTATCTTATATCTAAGAGAATTTTCCACGTCTGGCACACCTTTTATGTATGGTAATGTAAACATTACTACATGTTCAACATTTAAGTTTTGCATTTTGTCAAAGTATAGGGATAGTTCATTTTTGTTAATTTTACCCCTGTTTGAGCAGAAAATAATTATTTTACTGTTTGAGTCAAAATTATATTCTAATATCTTTTGCATAATTTCATTTAAAGATGCACCTGGATAACAGTTATTAATAATTGAATAACAATTTGAATTAAATTGTTGTATCAGAAAAGAACTAAAATCAGTTCCAATATCATCACTAAATAAAACTAGTTTAGTATATCCAGTATGACTATTACTTTTTACACTGTCACACAATTCATACACTAATGAAGTAGAAGGTGAGCAAGTTGTAAGGGAAGCCTGGTTCTCCAATGATTGAGAAGGACTTGTGCAATTGATATTGCATGAGTGGTTATTTATGAAGGTATTAAGGCGCTCAGTATTATAATTAGATGTATTGAGTACCTTATCTATACTTGATGAACACTTATTAAAGTCTTTTAGAGACCATTCATATTTCTTAGTTACATACTCTAATTCAAATTGCAAATTTTTTATTTGTGACTCTAAGCGTTGTGTGTCAGTGTAATATTTTAAATGACTTTGTTTAAGTTCTAACATAGATAATTTAGCTTGTTCTCTTAATTTTAAACTAGAGTTAACATTTTTACACTTTTTGATTAAGATTCTATGATATTTTAATTGTTTCTTTGATTTTAAAATGAATTTCTTTATTTTTAGGTATTTTTTTAGTTTATTCCTGCTGCAAAAATAAACTGGCTTGTCCAGTTGGTATGAACTGTCATTGGTAAGATCTATAGTAGACAAGTCCAGGTTTGGAACTGTTGCAGAAGGAACAAACTGCGGAGTACCACTCATTAGCTCGTTATAAAGGTTATCCGTTTGTTGGACTACGACTTGCTTGGCAGCTGACTCCAAGTGTAAGATGTCTACAATCTAACAGTGACTATATATAATTATCGCAAATTGCAACAAAGATTGCAACATACCATTTTTACTGAGACTTCGCTGTCCGTCCGTATGTCTGTCTCAGGAACCGTGATAGTTACACAGTTGAAATTTTCACAGATGATGTATTTATGTTGCCTCTATAACAACAAATACTAAAAAATAGAATATAATAAAATTTAAGGGGGCTCCCATACAACAAACTTCTATGGCTATGGAAGAGCATGTTCACCTGTCACAGGCATTCTTTGCTTAAAAGGTGACCACAATCAATATTTTCATGATGATGTAAACAGGTTAATGAACAATAAATTATTATTAAAAATTTGATTATTATTAACATTTTTTTTGCCGTTTTGGTACGAAATCCTTTGTGCGCCAACCGGACTCACACTTGACCGTTTTTTTTACATGTTTATTTAGGTATCTACATGTTGAAATGTGTAGCGAATTCTTTACCTTTATGCTAGGAATAAGTTCGAATGGGAAAATAAAATGTCAAACAAAGGTACTTACCCACTATGCAGTCACTCAGTTTTTCTCGATTTCACTTAAGTACAGGTCACACAAATGCAAAGCTCCACTTACGTCTCGCGACCTGTACCTAAGCAGGTACAGGTCTAATCATAAAACTAATAGGACCTACTTATTTTGTATTAATAAAAAGTTCCTACCTACTTAACCTACCCACTAAAGTCCCAATTAACGAATGTTAAAAAATAATCAGAAAGGTCAAGTAGGTAGTATAAACGTAAGGTATAAACAAAGATTAAAAAAATATTACTTACGTCTTCACCGATTCTCCCGCGCGAAAATACAATTTTTCCGATTGGCATTTTTGGCACTGGCAACTTGCTCTCCAGGCCAAGCTTGTACCACATGGGTAAACCATTTTTGGGTACTGCTCTCAACGGCTTTGGAACAGAATCGATCACCTTCTTCAAGTCCGTCGGTTTCCTGAGTGTCATCAAAGTGGTGTCTACATCTTGAATATCTTCAAGGACAATCTCAGACATGTTAACGGACATTTTTGAAATAATATCTAATTGTAATGATTATAAAAAAAAGTGAGAACCCAAAAAACCCCGACGCGACCGTTCAGCGTGCGGAAGTACAAGAATTTGACAAAATTGTTTGACGTTCCTTTCCAAATTTGGATTTTTTTATGCTTATGTATTTTGCACCAGTAACTTTCCAAAGAGGTAGGTATGTAGTGTAGGTGTAGCCTTCATAGTTTGATACTTACTGAAATTCTATGTCAGTGTTGAACTTGTGACACATTCTGATGGAGAGGATTATGTGAATGGGTACTACCACTTGATTAAAATATTAAGAAAGAAATTAATATTTTAAGAATAGTTTAAGCAAACTCATTGCTTTGAAATACAAAAATATATGGATTTGGTAAGGATTCATCTAAAAATTCAGTGTTTAAAAATCGTTGTAACACGATACACTGGTACCGTCAGTTCGGTAGAACTGCGGTAGGTAGATCCAACGCTAACCTTCGCGATGTAGAAATTATGAATATGATATGAAGCAAAAATTCGATGTCGTCGGTAGTGGTCATCGTACCTCAGTTGGTCAGAGCAGTCCCCCTGTTAAGGAAAGGCCGTGGGTTCGAATCCCGCTGATGACATCAGTTTTTGTAATCTATTTATAATTTCTTTCTTAATATTTTAAGAAAAGTTTAAGCAAACTTATTGCTTTGAAATACAAAAATACCACTTGATTGTATTATGTTGTGTGCTCCCTTGGCCTTTCTTTTTATGGCACCCCCTATACATTATTATGTATTTATGCGTCTCAATAAAAAGTGCACATAATATGTAAATAGTTAAAAGATATTTGCAATGTAGGTCAAATGAAACAAGTTATCTGACATATGTGTCGATAAATAAATAAATTTACATACATACCTACGCAAGCCACATCTTACTTACTTCTTCAAACTTTTCTTCAAGCGTTTTGTACACATTATAAACTTAAGACTAACGGGTCTTTTACGCGATTATTGAGATATATACATACCTCTTTATTACCCGACGTTTCGGCCCTGTTACAAGAGCCGTGGTCACGGGTGGATTGGCTTCAGCTCATAGTCGTCTTCGTGAAGTGCGGGTTTGTTCAACTACCCTCACTTAGTTAGTGACGACGAATAAAGAGGTATGTATATATCTCAATAATCGCGTAAAAGACCTGTTAGTCATAAGTTTATAATCTTAAAATATGTTAAAAATGTGCATTGTAAATAAAAATTATAGGTAATACGCACTGGATCATTTCTATTCACATTCTTAAATACGACCAAGGTTTCAATAATATGTTTACATCGAACACGTTGAATACTTAGTGACCAAAATGTTGAGCTAGCATTTCCATTAGGTACTTATGTCATCATCATCATCTAAGCTCATTTGTCGCCCACTGCAGGGGGGAATTCAGGCTATATACATATACCACGCTGTCCAGACGGGATGGTATAGGGCTTTTGTGTCGAGTTTTCCTTCTCTAGCATTTCAATTACTTAAGTACTTAGTTACTGTTGTCACCATGCACTGAGATCTTTCCAATCCCAATTGGGGTCAGCTTTCCAGTTTAACTGCGATGCGGCTCAACTTGTTATTTTCCGTGAAGCGACTGTCACCAGACCTACACAACCAATAAGTGATATCGAAGTAGTGTAGTTAGACCTGTTGGATTTTTAGGGTACCAGCTACCCGTACCTAACGGCTGCCAGATGTTCGTATGGCAACCGAGAACAACGGCAAGGCATAGTGGAGGGTTTTCAGTGTCTCAAGAAATGGTCACCTATCCTAAGCCTGACTTGGCTATTGTTTGTTAAATTTTACAATGTGTTTACCTAACCGGTGACCACTTAGCCACTTTTCTCCACTGTATTTATCCACTAAACTTTCTGTATGTAAAGAATTGTGTAATCCGAACCCAAGTTCCAAAAGCTAGGACCGATGGTACCTACATAGTAAAACATCGAGTGATCCATGTAGGTAATGTAATAGCTTGAAGGATTACTGTTCTAAAACTAAATTACAAAATCCCTTCTTATCAAATGTAAAACCAGACATAAAGTGTGTAGTACAAGCATGTTTACAATATTACGGTAAATAAACAGCACTTGTAAACGAATATCGCTTTAAAACTGTCGCGATAACATTGCACAGCTCCGATCAACGAGTCAGAGAGGACGTGGGTTGGTATGGTACAGTCAGGCACACTGTTTGGATATTGCGCAGAGAGTCGGCGCGCTGGCCAGTGAGCCTATACTACACTCTACAGCTGTTCATATTCAGACGAGTCCTAACCGCCGAACGACGTTCGCGTATATACCGCTGCGAATGTCAACTTGTCGTGCGTGATACTCTGTTTACGAACTCTGTTAACCAGAAGTGTATGTTGTAGTTCATAATAAATGATACTTGTGGTAACTTCACAGTGCATTACTATAACCAATAATAGTTTTACATACGCATTATTTACCTATTTGGTTAAGTTTGTTGAACTTACATTTCGCGGCACACGCCGGCTTCGTTATGACGTCACGCATGTAGTGCAACACTAACTAGATTAGGTACGCTAAGCCACGCTGTTAACGGACTGAGGTAAGGCTCGCACCTCACTTGAAGGACACTCCATGCAAATAAAGACTGTTTCGCAATATAGTTTCATTCATACTTCAGTCGTTCAAGGTGCAGGTGAATACGTTATGTCTTGTTATCAACGATGGTCTTGTTACACCACTTTGTTTTGAATTGTTGTGTTACATACGTCGAATATTACGACGAATATTAAGTAATACTTAGTTAACACAGTACGACATTCTGAACAATCGCTTTCGAGTTTACAAATTAGATCAGTCGAGAATTTATTACTTAGGTATACTTAGAAATTACATGCGTCTTAAATTAATTACCTACTTACAAAATTGCGTCGAGGAATAAAAAAAAAATATAATAATAATAAAATAAATTACTAATTAATTTAATATGTACCAATTCAATTTAAGACATTAGGTAAGCAGTATGAAATGAATATTTACCTAATAAGAATGGTTTTCTGCAATTTTAGGTAGGTAAGTACCCAAAAAGAAATAAACCAAAGACGTTTCAATAACGAAAGCAAAGATATGATCTAAAAGATACCCTGAAATCTCAAGAAATAACCTACAATTTGTTTCCTTGACTGTTAAACCA
The DNA here is from genome assembly GCA_963556515.1 of Nudaria mundana. Classification (NCBI taxonomy): domain Eukaryota; kingdom Metazoa; phylum Arthropoda; class Insecta; order Lepidoptera; family Erebidae; genus Nudaria; species Nudaria mundana. The sequence goes on along the minus strand of OY748287.1, from coordinate 6,473,419 downwards.
CTATTAGAAGATTTGATAATAAAATGAAGATTAAAGAAAACCATTAATGTATATTGGCCTCCTCCCGAATTCTCCGAATTAACATACGATTTTCAGAATGCAACAAAAATGTTGATTCAATTAGAATTCGAACAGTGTAAACTTGGTATAACAAACAAACGAGAATTTGATTAAAACGAACGTGAAATTTAAATTCAAACGGTCAAAGATTAATAATATGTGTTTACAATTTCAGTTAGTGAGTTAAACTTGATTATTCTATTGATTATTATTTTTAGAGAATAGTTATACCTACATACTCCATACATGCATACTGAAATATCGAACCTTATTTTTTAAATTCCTCCGTCCAAGACTGCGGCTGGCCCTACGTCTATTGACGGCAGTTGAGCACTCGGGAGTATTCCTTGTGGTGTCGGCGGACTTTGGCCACCTACGTGGCGCCTGTCGCGCAGTTGGGTCGGGCGGGTGTTATCCCGTATCTTTGGGGTAGGGTTTTATCCCGCGTCGGTGAGGAAATCCGCGTGCTGCGGGGCCCCCGTGGAATATACGGTTTTTCCCGAGGGTAAAGTCAGAAGCATCTTATATTCCCACTTTTCACCTGTAGTTTCATTGGTACCGCTTGATAGGAGGCGAGCAATTCAGCTAACGTCACTTTGTCACCGAAAAACAATCATGTTCAAAAAACATCTCTTGGTGTTCGAAATATTTCGATATTTGGCAAAATCCAAATTGTCAAAACGCGACTAATACAACTTACGAACATTAAATGCCTTAATTTATTCAAAAGACTATTAGTAGGTACTTTGGTACCTACTTGTGACTTGAAGGAGTTGAAGAAATTGTTGAAGTGTTTTGACTTAGATTGATTACCGAACTTTATTCTAAGACCACCTTAACAAGAGAGTGAGACGCTTTGTCAGATATTGTTAAGAAACTTGAGATAATTGAAAGAATATGCTGAAATTATTTTTAAGAAAAAGTAGACTAACTAATGTTTATACACGGTCATGCGCTCGGCAATGGACATAGCTTTAAAAAAAAGTACATTGGCGTCCGCAGTTTGTCTATGCGAAGGATCAAATATTTATTTATTTATTGCTGAAAACTTGATCAGATGTATCTTATAATATAGAATATTACGTTCTAAGGTATTCGGCATCATATTTCTATCTACGAAAATTATTACTTACTGTATTTGCTCATTTGCTGTGAAAAAGCTTACCTTATGCTATGTTTAGTTTGGGGGTTTGCAGACCTCTTTTTCTTAGAAACCTGAGTGAGATTTACTACAGATGCGTAAATATTAAGTGGAAATGGGAAAACAGTAAGTAAACTAATTCCGCGCGTATCTTCCGACCTCATATAAACCCACCTAAGTAATAAATCGATATGATTAATTTACGATATGGATTTTCTCAATAAAGATTGATGATTGTGTACTTTATGACATTATTAATATTAATTGCATGAATGCAATATAATTTACAAAGGTAATAATAATGATTATAAACCTATACACTGAAGTAGCGAGGACAACATCTATTTATGTTTCATTGTGTGCCGTGAATATTATTTCTGTTTTTTTCCTCTTTGTTTATCAGAATACTACTGGAATTTATCAACTCGCTTCAGAATGGGTACTCACACATTCAAAGAGGTTTTGTGTGAGTGTGTTTATGGGCGAATGTTGTTTTTTGAAGAGTACAAACACAGCGTGTATTGTAACTTTTTGAATAGGTAATAAATAGGTAAGTACCTACCTACGCATTTATTTTTCTTTTGTATCTTTCTGCTTAACCATCCACAATACAATAGATTTGGGAATATTATATTCATTGAAAGTATGTTTTCGAAGGATTTTACGATATTATGTAAAACGTCAAAGTTTTGTCCTACAAAGTTTAAATCGTCGTATAAAATTTTAAACAAAAGCATGCGTGACCCAGTTTCTACATAATCCTAACATTAAGAACATTATTAATCTAAAGAATGTTTGTTTGTTTGGTTTCATCTCGATAAACACGCCACAAAAAATATCGTTTTTATCCGCCCACATTTTGCCATTTAGGTACTTGTTGGTACCACTATGATCAATAGAATCATATTTTTACAAATAGATCATATTTGCAAGTGAGGCCCGCAGAATGTTGATAGGGCGCCTTACCATCCTAGGTACCTACCTATCAAGATTATAATAGAAACTCCCCTTTACGAAAATTACAATAAAATAAATACATAAATATTTTTGTACATTCTCACTCAACGCCATGTAGCCTAAACTAAACTATAAGCTTGTACTATGGGATTTAGACAACAGATGAACATACTTATATGTATATAAAACAATGGGGTAAGATGTTGAATTTTTTATATAATTGCACTAATTTCGCTAAATAGAAGACATTATAAACGTCGACATATGTTTCACCTACTCACGAGGCATTCTCAAGACTGTCTCAAAGAGAACTGTTCTCTCTGTATCATGGACTTTCGCCAAGTAACGCCTGATTCCATTCAATACTTATATATTTCTGAGCCTTATATATTTATACCACTTTTTTACAGCAGTAATAAATTTATAACTCAGAAACAAACATTTGTGGGTCCCACAAATATTTGATTTAACCCGTAAATTGAACCCGAGGCCAGAGTCGAAAGTCGATGCACTACCGACTACACCACCGAAGCAGTTAATGATATAAACAATGTGTTCGCTTTATAAGAATAGGTAGGTATCTTTAAAATTCCTACCTTTAAAATTCCTGGCTTAGTTTGATCTTACGGATGAGTGCCAACAGTGGATAGAGTGACTCTTAAGGCAGACTGTATAATGTATTAAAGTTTCGTATGCATATTAATCAGTTAAACACTCCCAGATCCGAGGTTCTGTGATAAAATAAAATACTATGACCTGTGGCACGTTTGCGACGACCTTGACACTGATCGTCAGTCTCCACTGCCTCGTCTACGGTCGCGAACAATATTGCCCAAAATACTTGGCAATAATTAATGAACATTATAAATGTATACAACAGAGAGTTACTTAAATATCTTCAACGGATGAGGCATGCTCAATTGCTTGCATAGGGGGGAAATAGGTTCGCCCCTGTTATACGTGGGACCAACGCAGTTAGGTACCAGTGTTTACCATGCCTCTGCCATCCCTTTAGGTCAATAAGTGCTTATGTGTGTGCGCGTATTATGTATGTCAGTCGTGCGGTCAGGCTTGGATCAGGCTATTGCCTGGACTTATAAATAAACAAATATAAATATATTTGGACATTCTCACACAATATCATCTAGCCCGAATTAAGCTAATATAAGCTTGTGTTATGGGATCTAGACGACTGATAAACATACTTATATATTTCTAAATACATACATATGGGGGTTTTCTATGTATACATAGAAAACACCCATACTCGTAAAAAAAATTGTGGAACGCACAAATAATTTAATTCGACCCGGAATCGTACCTAGGACCACAGGGACGGCAGTCGATTACTCATACCACTGCGCCACCGAGGCTTAAATATTTCGATAACAGTTTCAACTTATTTCTCACGCGTATCAAGTACCTATCTGGTATTGTATCTATTCCTGGTATTTAATTGCATAAACACTGATAACACTGGGCTTGGAATTATATTTACTTGCATATAACGGCTTATGCAATACCTACGTACTCGCACTTATCTAAATTCTAACAGGCTTCCAAGAACTCCTCCGCCTTGTCACCGACTGGCAATGTATCCAGAAGGCTGGCAGCACTGTCACATTGTAATGATGCTTATTCTATATGCTAAAAAAGTAACTATATAGCCTTCTGGTTTTGAGAAGAGTCGATCATACGTTTAGATACTTGTAAATATTTTTAAATAGGCCGCAAGCACTTGGTCCCAATGTCCCAGCGTCTCTACTCCAAACGTCACAAATTATGTAGTCTCCTGTCAAATTGGAGTAGGTATTTGCGCCGTTTGAGGTTTTCCGCATTTATTTTTTTTAATCTTATCGTCTAAATGTAAGAAACCTAGAGTAATATGATAATTGTGTAGATAATAACTTTAAAATAAAGCAGTACTCATAGTCGATCCAACTCAAACATACCATTGATCTCTCATTTCAATGAATCTCCTTCTGATTGACTTTAACAAGACTTCGAAGTCATTGTCCCATTGAATATCGCTAATCATTTGACCAACAATAAACTGGTAAGGAATGCATCCACCTCTATATTATTGACGCAACTGGTTTGAAATTAACTCGTCCGGTACTCAATTGGTGCAGTGGAAGTCCAATTGTTTTGTCTACATCGAATATTTCTTTGATCGAAGGTCTACTACATACTGATTTGTTGATATTTAGGTATCTACACATCACTTCTAATATTTTTATAAACTAGCTAAAAATGTTAATGAATTCACTATTGGAAAATCTAGTAGTCATTCTCTAGATAATCAGAACCTAGTTTTTAAGTACCTTACTAACTGTCCCGGCGATCGTTGTACCGCCTGAAATGTATCTTTTAAACATTCCATGAACGTTTACGAATGTTTCAAGATCACAACATCCATCCAGGGTGAGACAAACGAACGGCAATAATTCAAGAAGATATATTATAATTATTACCTACCTATTTTAAAACCTAATCAAATAGTTTCTCCATCTAACTTTAATTACAACGCACTTGCAGCTTGTGATAACGGTGCGGAGTAATATGTAGTTCTGTAAACACTACAGTCTGAAAGAAAATAGGGTATCGGGAGTATCAGTTGAGTACTAAGTACCTACTTATTACCTATAGGCTATCGATACGCCCGGGCGTTGAATCAATATATAAAGAGCACTTTATTATTAGTAAGAAGTAAAAATAATTTAAAGCTTAAAAAACTTCAGACATGCCAGTGAGATCCTCACATTACATAGCTTCCTAGCTACTGATAAGTTTGCAAAATTTATAGCTAAGAACCATCTCGAATACATCAGCTTTTAAACAAACAAAAGCGCATTAAAATTCGTAAATCCGGGAGATCTCGGGAGCTATAGTGCCACAGACAGACGGCAGATTACATATTTATAGCAGTAAGTAAGAAATTGCTACAATAGGTAGGTAATGTATTTAAACATTTACACATTGTGTCTAAATATTATTAGGCAATAGCCCATAAATATTGAATTATATGGGCTTGTATCTACTTCGTGGCCCGTATGGCTAATTCGTGCATATTAATATATTTATTGCACAAAAACACATATACTTTTCCACTGTTATAATTTGAAATCTCATAATAATAATCACGATATTATTATGTGACGTGAGGTGAAACATACGACAACCGTGTACGACGTCTGTGTTGCTCTATGGGGGAAACCAGTCAGTAAAAATAAAATTATAACAGTGGAAAAGTATGTGTTTTTGTGCAATATGTGTAGCAGATTCCAAGTGTCAATCGACAGTATAAATAGTATTTAAATATTGTTATGTGAAATTACTAATGAGTAATAGGTACTGAAATGAGACTTTTTAGTGCTTATACTCGTATATAAAATTTTCGTGTCACAGTGTTAGTTACCATACTCCTCCGAAACGGCTCGAACGATTTTTATGAAATTTTATAGGCATATTCATTGCGTCTGAGAATAGACTAGATACTATATATTTTTCATACCCCTAAGTGATAAGGGTTGTCCACCTAAGGGCTGTTTTTTTTTTAATAATGTGTGACTATAAAATACATAAATACAACCCCTACTTTTTAATAATCCCTATTTCTGTTCATCACGACAGTTCTAATGAAGAAATTATAACAATATTATAATATAATACTAGCAGCTAGTATAAATACGTTACGAAGTTCGACGTTCGACGAACTTCGTAACGCATTTTTTAATGCATAATAACAATAAAATACCTCGTTAATGAAACCTACTATATAGTGATAAGCACTAGTAGTCGGTCCAAATTTCAAGCATGTCCAAAAATGATCAGCTCGCACCGTGGGATTTGCGCAGTCTTCAGTTTTCTCAACCACACGCTCAGTGTTCAGTGTACACACCGGCCTGTCAGGTAACACTGTGGTGAAGCATGCGTGGTAGGCCTAAAAGACGTAACATAGAAATACACTATGCAATTTATATAACTATCTATAAATGAAAAGTACATCTAATACAATATTTACGATCAGGCGTCAAAACATAACCACAGAATAGATATCATAACTCAGCATCATAACCGACTCGTAATGTTCTTAAAAGATCGGAAGAAGACGTTAAATGCAAATGCTGAATCAATACAATACAATACAATACAAATACTCTTTATTGTACACAAAAAAGAAAACATACAATTAGGAGACTTAACTTAAAGATAGTACAAAAGGCGGCCTTATCGCTAAAAGCGATCTCTTCCAGACAACCTTTGAATGGATAGCGAGTTAAAGAAATTAAAAGGGTACAATACGCTAAAGAGAAAAGAAAAATAAAGCATAATAAATAATAAAATAAAGATAAGAAAGTATCTTTGGTATATTACCTTTCAAGGTTACTTAAATTATTGCAAACTAGCTTTCCCGGCGAACTTCGTACTGCCTTAATTTTTGTAATGTTCCGCTCAACTTTCTTTTTTTTTTTCTTTCCAAAGATTCTTCTCCTGTAAATAACGAAAAAAAAAATTTGCGAAATCAGTCCAGCCGTTTCATTTTTATATAAATAGATTATGCAATCGATGATTAGTAATTTGTTATTTGCTGTAAATGTCAGTTTGTATTCAAGAACAACAAGAACATTATGTTGTATTTCATATTTGTATAGGTATTAAAAATTTATTTTTAAACAAAATGTTTTTATGAATATTGAATGAAAATCGCCTTTTGTCCTCATCCAAAAGGCATCTTATTACAGCGAGATGTAGCTGCTAGTTGTCGATTGTTCATTTATTGTTCTAAGTATTGTTATTTTGTTCATTTATTATATTTTGTATTTTCTATTCAAAGTATCTAAATGAACAGAAAATGTTATACTTTACAATAAGTGGCTCTTTTGCATAAGTTAGAAATAGTGTTCATTTTATTTTATTATAACAGGTGTTTCAATGGCAACAATAAGTGCCGATAGTCATCATAATACATAATAAAATGGCGATATTTCCTATAACGTCATTTAATTTTATTTGTTTCTTTATGGACTTCAAAATAGAACATCAAGTAAGTTATAAACATTATAAATAAGTACTTAATTAATTGTTTATTAAGTTTTTAATTCTGGAAACAATTCAAAATACGTACAGTAATTACCGTAAAAATAAAATAAAATTAATCTTTAAATAAAAGAAACATGAATATTGCATATGAGTAATATCAATATGAAATGTAACTACACCACACTACTGTTTATTTACCATATATATTGATAAGTAGGTAAATGATATTACATACCATAGGTGTACCTTTGGCATGTAATATGTATATCTATTGCAATTCAACGCTACTTGTATTTATAAATGATAAGTAAGTACTTAGTAAATATTTCCCAAGAAACTGTTTAATTTATATTTCTTATTTCTTCACCAATGCCTACCCTCTCTTTCTTAAATTCTGTTCCTTCTACTTTGTCCATCCAAAGGCAGTCATTTGTACATTTTAAACCCTGTTTATATTTTATATGCATTTTATAATGGTGTACAATAAAGTTTTATTGTATTGTATTGTATTGTATTTATCACCATAATTATATTATAACTAGTGGTCCCGGCGAACTTCGTACCGCCTAAAATTTTGCTTATAAACCTTTCCTGAACCTCCACGAATATTTTAAGACCCAAATTATCCAAATCGGTCCAGCCGTTCACGCGTGATGTCGTGACCAAGGGAAATAGGGATTCATTTTTATATATAGAGATTACAAAGTCACTGTCAATTGCCTAATTATCATAACACCGATAATTACGATGCATAGTGAAAAGTGGCTCGCAGATTGATTTGCATGACGTTATCAATGCGAGACACAATTGCAAAAGGCCGCAGAACTTTGTACGTACTGGGTAGGTATTATTGGTATTATGCAGAATAATTTCAACTAAGTTGTTATTGGGTATGAGATAAGTACCTAAGTATAGTTCGCGAGGAGTAAGCTGAGGTTTGCATTTGTGTGAGTGCATGTACGTGAACGTATAATGTGACTTGTTTAACACACAGATGTGTTGTACACACATTTTGTATTATTTAGTTCAATACTTTTATGTAGATACGAGTATACGTAGTTTGTATAGAGTAAATACTTACGCACCTGTATGTAGTATAAAAAAATAAGTAAATTATACCTGCAATATTCATGTAGGTATGGAATATGATTTACACAAAATCTCTTGTACGTAGATTCAAACTTCGGTTTAAATAGAAATAATTTGTGTATCCATTTGTGACTAGTTATCTAATGTGTACATAATTTATGCGACATTATAGAGACCGGTATGAAACAAGCTCCAATCCTGACCTCAATATCCAATGACTTAGTGCTTCACTGATAAGAATGATTAAGTATGATATCATCTGTACTACACATAGGATTTTATTAGAATTACAAGAGATTACTGATACTTATAACATAATTGTGCATATTTTTTTAATCCCGCGGCCCAGGGCCGCTGCCGCTCTAACGTCCGTTGTCGGGCGTCTCTGGTTACAAGCAGGTATTTCCAGTGGCGCCCGGCGGACTTTGACCACCTCTGTGGTCTCTGCGGGGTATTGGTCGGGATGAGAATCCCGCGTCGTTGGGGTAGGGTTTTATCCCGCGTCAGTGAGGACCTCTGAGGTCCCGATCATGGAGGTCGATGGTCTTTTTTTACTTTTATTTGGGTAAACAAACAGTGACAAATTACACATTTAAATACACCTATTAATTAAAACACATTATCAAATTCACCACCAACATCGTTCACCACAGATTAGTAAAGCGGTCGTGGTGCTCGCTCCAAGACAAATTTTCTCCAACTATTTTATTTATACATAAATGTTCTCAGTAATACAAAAAAAAATCTTGGGCGTAGATGAGTCTGCGGCGCCCTCACCGCTGACTACGAAACTCGGTGGGGAGGGTACACTCCCTCTCCCTCTCGGCCGCCTCCTTCGCGAGCATGACTTGCTCGCAGGACACGGTCGCGTTCCAGCGAGAGGATATCCACTCCCAGACCCACTACGAGGTCCCGGCGATGACTCGCCCACGCTGAGCACTCCACCAAAGTGTGGAGTGCGGTGTCGTCGTCGGAAACCTCGCAGTGTTGACACCGGGGTGTGACCTCACGATGGATGCGAAACAGATAGCTACCGAAGCATCCATGCCCGGTAACGATCTGCGTCGCACGATACGTGAGGTTACCATGCCGCCTCTGCAGCCACTCGTCCATGATCGGTCGCACCGCCGCGATGACGGTAGTTCCCCACTTTGGTTGCTCAAGTCGCACCCTCCAAGTCTCCATGAGATCCTGGCGGAGTTGGGACCGCTGTTCCTCGATTTCTCGAGTCGCAGGCCTGTGATCCCTCTCCAGCGCCTCCTTGTGCCGTTAAAACAATGACGCAAGGGCTCTCGCTTCCAGGTCCCATGGAGGGGTCCCGGCTAGGAGACATGCAGCCTCTCCGGAGATCGTGCGGTACCCCCGTATGGTTTGTACGGCCAAGGTTCGCAGTGGTCTGTTTAACAGAGTCGCGTTCACCCTGACCGCCAATCTATCCGCCCATACGGAAGCCCCGTATAAGGCCATACTCCGCACGATCCCTAGGTACAGTCTCCTGCAGGAGGCGTTGAGTCCCTTTAGGTTGGGCATGAGTCGCGAAAGCACAAGCGCGACTGATGCCCCCGTCACTTTGGGGACCAAACTTAGGAAATGTGGTCCGAAGTTCCATCGGCTATCAAGTACGATACCTAGGTACTTCATCGAGGGCTTAATGTCGATGCTAACGTCTCCTACAGTTAATCCTGGAACCTTCAGGTGGACCGTTCCCAAGTTCCGTGAAAACAGAGAACCTCGGACTTGTGCAGGGCCACCTCCAGTCCCAACCGCCGTATCTGACCCACGACTTGAGCAACACCCGTCCGTCGTGACCCTGAGTGCTGCCTCCTGATGCGTTGCACCCCGTGCCATGACGAGGGTATCGTCGGTGTAGCACGTCACGCCGACGCCCTCAGTCAACGCACCCCGCAGCACCCAGTCGTAGCCCATGTTCCACAGAAGCGGTCCCAGTACCGACCCCTGCGAAACACCGCACGATACATCTCGCCGAGCTGCCATCGGCCAAAAATGGGCTCAAAGGTGAACCCATCGCCAGTCCATGCTTAAATAGATAGTACTTGTTGTTGAATAGAAAATAGTTTTGGTTCATGCATAAAGAAGTTAAATCGATTAGCTCAGCCGCCCCCCCTGGATGGACAACACTATCCGGAGAAACATTTGCAATGTTAAGGAGAAAATTAGGGATGACAGGAAGTCAGGTGTGTATTAGCTTAGGCTTAGGTGCTTAGGTGTGGGGATTGTGAGGGTGTTTATAGTGGCCAAACCGGCCGTAGCTTCGCGACGTGGCATAAAGAACATATATCAGCTTTTAGAAACAATCGCCCAGAACGGTCTCATTTCGCAAAACATTTGTTGGACTCCGGTTACTCCATACCTAATCCTCACACTTATGACGTTCTGCACACCTGCAACAAAGGACTGAGGCTTTCGGTTTTGGAACAATTAGAAATCTACAAACATAGATAGATGCTTGAACCCTAATATTTTAAATGATCAACTTAATTTCGCCTCTTCCCCTTTGCTGCGGGTAGGTATACGTCATTCAAATAACGGTGGTGGGTAGACATAAAATAATTTGGTGTAATGGTTGTGGGTAGAAATAAAAAACCTAGGATATAAATAGGTGTGGTTTACGAGTTGTGGCTCATTCGGTCGCCGTGCGCCGAGCCATCGACATCTCCTGATGAAGCCCCTGGTTGGGGGCGAAACACGTGTCGAGTTTTTTTATTATTTTTGCAAGATAACACAACTCTCATATTTATTATATTTTCAAAATTATTTCTCTATTCTTTCGGCCTAAGTGGGTTTGGAGGGACGTCTTATGCATGAATAAATACGAGAGTTGGGTAATTTGCATGTGGCGGAATATTGCAAAGTAGTTAGATTTATTTAATTTACCACTTCATGTTTCTAGCACTAACCGTTTAGGAGGAAAGCCGAGGCTGGACGTAATCCTAAAAAGGTAATTTTTAAAACGCTTGGAACATATTACGTCACTTGACCATCAGAGAAAAAGTAAACAAAAAATAACGACATGGAAATCGGGAAACTAACACCCACCTGAATGAACCTACTCGTATCTCGGCGTCACCTCTATATTGACAGGAAGAAAATCCTTAATAACACGGTAATCATCATGGGATGCGATGTGTGTTTCATCCATGTCTACAAAGATATGAGTCTCGAGAAAGGTTCTTATTCTCCACAAAAGTTTGTACAGTTACAGCGAGTAGATAATCCTGTAACTATCCTTATAATGTGGTATTTTAGTTTTCACAGGCAGTGTGGTAAAGTTCTAACTGTTCTAGATCGATATTTAGTGTCTTCAATTGTTGCCCTAGTCACTGAACATGAAACTATGCAAGCCACACTTATAAAACACATAAATATAATCAAGTTTCTTCTCCGTTTAGGTAGGTAGAGACCATTGACCTACACTACCTATATGGTAGAGACTATGGACTTCTACTTGCTACGATAGAGTTGCCACGAATAGTGATTTGGCAGAATATCTTTTCAACAATGCTGTCGGTCGAAGCGCCGAATATTCTGTATATAAATTTCAACCAGAAGTACTACACATGGTTGCTGTTGCAAGACGACTTCTTACCCATTTGAACTTTCGTAAGTGTTTCCATACGTTCAGTCTGGTCACTGATACGCTTAACCAAGCCTTTTGATAAAATGTCTCCGATTTGGTCAAAGTATGTTTGCCTTTGACCCTTACCAGTCTGTCTGTGTGTACTTTAAAGCTTATTTTTTATAAAATAGCTCGTTATTACCTATGTAATTTCCTCACTGCAGTCACATAGCATTATTACGAGAAACAAATGCAAAAAATACCCGGCATTCGTGTATTAATCGAGTTGCTGCAATTTATTGAATTTATGTCACAAAATTATTGACCACTATGCGACCAGTAAATCTTATTTGCATACTACTCAAAGGCAACTACCTACTAGATTCATTTAATTTTACTGATTTTTTATTAAAGTACAAAAGGACCTACCCTTTTAGGTAGGTTTATGAGCTTGTTGCTATGCTAGCTAGTTGCACGTGCTCTTGACCTGGCCTATTGTTAGCACATTTTCTGACTGAGAAATAAAACTTAGGGTTTGAGTCTGTTTGACTTTAAATTAGTTAAACATTTAGGAGTATAGACCAACGCGGTCATCGTATACGCTCTCGCCGTAGAGTGACTAAAGAATGGAATAATGTTAGTAAGTATACCTAGATACAAAATTATCTAATCTGATATAATAATGTACCAAGTGAATGTTGTTATGACGATAACCCTTTCATTGAGTATTGATTTCAACAATGTAGGTATACGGAATCAATATTTTCTTAAACAGTTATTCATACAACATAGTCAAGAATAAATTATTTTTAGTTTATACTTTCGATTGTTGGTACTTGGTGGTACCTATAAATAAATAAATATGTTAGGACAAGTCACACAACGCCACCTAGTCTCAAACTAAGCAGAGCTTGTGATATGTGTAGATAAACTGATATAAATCGTTATATAAGTTTTTTTTTGTAAATACATACATAAATTAAAACCTCCAGACTTCGGTACAAACGTATCTGTCTTCCCACAAAGTTTGTCTCGACCGGGAATCGAACCCGAGACTCCGGCGTCGAAAGTGGATGCACTACCGACCACGCCACCGAAGCAGTTCTACTCCTACTCCAGACCTGTAGTTATACATGATGAATTAATACACTTAATAAGTTTCTTAATGGCTTGAAGATATGTTAGACAGTGTAGTAGAACACCTTTGATAATGCTGAAAAGCGAAACCGGTCGTTAAAAATAAATATAATAAAGTAGTGGAATAGTGTATAAGTGTATTAATTCATCATGTAATAAATTCTTTATTAAATTCCTTATTAGATAATAATAAAATGAATTAAGTAGGTATAAACCCTGAAAACCCCAACATCCCTGTAGGTGTACTTAAAACTTTGATCACTTACATTACCTATTAGTGTAAATTGACACAGTATTTGTTAACGGACTCCCTTGGGCTGGACTCGAACCAGCGACAGATCCCTTTCCAGGAGGAACGTTCTACCAACTGACCAAAACACCACTAGCCCAAGACATCTAATTTTGTGATCACACGAGTTAATATCGCGACTTACGGCATGGCCATACTTCACTGCTTATAAAATATACTTTTTATTTTTTATTTTTTTTTAGTTCCGCGGTCCCAAGGCCGCGGCCGCTCTAAGGTCCGTTGCCGGGCGGCTCTGGTTACAAGCAGAACTATTTCCAGTGGCGCCCGGCGGACTTTGACCACCTCTGTGGTCTCTGCGGGGGTTGGGTCGGGATTATAAAATATACTAAGTATGCAATGCATTCTGCTGTTGCAATAATTAAGCTGAGTTTGTCGATCCGGGTCGAATAGAACGACTGGACCGATCTTTATGAATTCAGATATATGCACTCACGGTGATGGTCACTATGACCGTGCCAAGTTTCAAAAAGTAAAAAGAGGAGTTCGATCACGAACGAAATAGGTACACGAGTCAATTAATTAACTACTAATAGAGTTGGTTACACATAGGTATACTTTTTATAATATATATGTATACGAGTATATTGACTGATATTACTGTAGTGTAGTAGGTATCATAGGCAAGATAGCGTTAGAATTAGGACCTATGAAAATCCGTTAATTCGTATCTTCACTTTCAAACTGTTAGTAAAATCTGGTGGGATAGCACACATACAGAGCGTACTTATGTAGATCAAGTGTAGTCGCCTCACGTAATTCTTTGTACATATCAATGTGATATACAGATCTTCTTATGAAATAGTGAAAGCGAACTGAAACATGGTTTGTGACCTATTCAGTCGCAATGCAGAGCTGTTCCTAAGCTATTTATTTGTGGTAATTGTACGTTATGTTCATTCGATAAACTACCTAGGTATAACATTTCTAGGAACTAACCGCGACTTACCAACCACTTTATCGATCACTGTTTGTTTAAACGAATGATTGAAAAGAGAAACTTAATTATTAGTCTATACTCTATAGACTTTAAACTAAAAAGTGAAAGACTGAAAGTAGATGCAAACTACGCAAAACACCTAAACCGGGTCCTTTTGACTTAGCCAGGGATGTTTGAAGTAGGTACTAATATGTATGTAATTGTTTTAGTAGTTGATCTAGGACTCTACGTCAGTGGTAGCCGAGACATACCCGAAAGTCTCGTCGAATTACATGTTTTTATAAAAGTTCGCATTTAATAAATTTTGAAATTATTGTTTGTAGTAATGCACTGTTCGAAACCACAAAAGTGTGACCAAAGATGGATGAAAAGTGAAATCGACTACTTAGTGTAACGACACATATCTGTAAAACATTTCAAATTCTAAGCAATATATTATAATAGTTTTTAATTTACTAGTGTAAAAATCACAAAAATGGATGAAAAGTGAAATAAAACATATCTAGTGTAACGAAACATATCTTTAAAATAAGTTTTATCTAAGCATATCAAGTGTAAGTGATATTATACGTATACTAGTGTTCATAAGTGAAAATGTCGGAACGATTTAAGGTGACTAAACACGAGGAACCTTCGGGGAACAAGGCGAAGACGTATAAGAACTATGGAGCAACATCGGCGGAGAGCGACGTCGAACTGAAGGGGAAATTACTACAAGACCCAGGTTAGTACATTTTAACAAACACCATTAATAATTTACCTATATTGGAAAACGTTATAATTTCGTTATAATTTCAAAGAAAAATTGTAGTAGACAGTGATAGCAGATTATATTTAATCACAGAAAAGTTACTTGATAGGTAGTTTAATAAATAAAAAAAACAAGGGAACTTATAGCATTCAGACTGATTCAAATCGACTACAGACACACTCAACAAGGTTGCCATGCCATTAATGTTCATGATAACAATTAACAAAAGCATGATTTGCCTGAAATAAAGTAATTACAGGTAGCTTATAATTCATGAGTTGTCACACCAATTAAACTGTTGGTTCATAGCTAAATTTCAGCCGAATTAACTCCTGTGTTAAGTTCAATTATGATTTGTTAGGCTTTCATTAATTTTAACGAATTCAAACAATTGGTGAATGAACTGTAAACTGCTGCAATAACATAATGAGCCTTTACCTCGTCATCGTGATACTTAAATAATGTTTGAAAGACTGTTTATTTTGGTTATACTATCTAAGTACTATTCCGTATTCTGTGGTTACACTAAGCGAGTGGGTTGCTAGGCCTGTGACGCTTTAAGATACTGTGTACATTGTACCTACACCTATAGTAGTACCAGATTGTGTATGAAGAAACAAGCAGCATAGGGTCCGACCAAAGTCTTGATGAGACTCTGAAATAAATGCCCATTTAGATTTAGCAGCAGATTACCTCTTATTTAGTACGTGAGACCAACAAAGTTACCGGCGGATAGTGAGCGTCTTATAAGCCTCTGCCTAACTCTTCGGGGAACAGGCGTCGTTATAATGTATGTGAGAACCATCGAAAACGTCAATTCTCTGAATGCTACGACGATTAATATTCTAGATCCTGAACGCAGCAATTCCAACTGTTATCCCTATTTTAACGGGGAAGAAATCGGTTGGCCTATATTCTAGATTCAAAAGTCTAAATAAACCTACTCCTATCCTTTCTTACCACAACAGAAATACTGAATTATTAGCTTTCCTTGTAGTTATTTCATGTGAAAGCTTATTTAATGGATTGCGTGCTTATGAAATAGTACTGTCAAATACAGGTCATGAAACTATTCATGCCATCCGTGTAGCTACTTTATGGTTAAACCACAATTGCTTTATACGACATAAAAATTGTTATGTCAATATTCAAGCTTACCTAGCTAATGTGCCTTACAAGTTTTTCGGATCATACTATCCATTCAAACTTCCATTATGCCCATGTAAAGGTCTTCTACAAAGAGCAGCTATGACCACCCTGGCCGTACGGGTTAGTATAGGGTTTTTGTCGAGTTTTCATTTCTAAATACATACTATGCCTACCTAGAAAATACCCATTTTCATCACACAAAATATTTGATTTAACCCGGGAATCACACCAGGGATCTCAGGGACGGCAGTCGCGCAAACAAACACATACCACTCCGCCACAGGCAGGGTATTATTACATGTTGGGGTAAGTACATATGGTTAATAGGCTGATTTGGCGTATCCCAATATTTTGTGAGTTACTGGTGACAAGTAATATGAGGCTAGCCAATTACTACTGACCGGTATATTTTACGTTTGCCAGACCCTTATCCGTTGATCGGCAGGTGCACCACATGCAGGTAAACTTGGCTTGACATTCAAATCTAAAATATATACCTATTTATACCTCGCCGCCTTTATAGAGACATTGCTAAACGCTTAATCAATGCTTCTCAGGACCAGAAGGCTGGCTATTTTCTGGCCCAAAGAATAAATATCGCCATCCAACGCGGCAACACAGCCAGTATTCTGGGAACCTTCCCAGTAGTTAGCAATGACGCTGAGGATTTTAAAACGATATTTTGTAATGTAAATAATTTAATTTAGTATAAACCTACGTGGTAGTACGTTGTTTCATAATTCTGGTTACATACCTACGCTGCGCAAAAACAAAGTTATGAAACGTGAACCTCCACGAGTAAGGCTCTTTAGATCAGCGCAATCTAATTTCTTTGCCCTAAGCAAACTCTCTAGCTCTCGTCGGTTTCACAGCAACCGCTCACGTATGTATAGCTATGAGATAAGTAGGTACACTATGCTACAACTACCTTGAAATTTCAAAACCACACTTCTCTTTTGTTATTTAAAGACGGAAACAGTATTGTCACTCAAGTGGTTTGTGATATTTTTATAAATGATAAAAATAGCATAGTAAAAACACCTCTATATTTTAATGTTTAGGTTTTAAAGAGATCTTACACGCTAGCTATAATGTAAAGATGTATATATACTATAGTAAAATACATTTCATTACATCACCCATCGGCAAGGATAGTGTCAACATAACACAAAAAATGTAGTCGTTGGAAAATCTCATTTTAATATTTATGTAGACTATTAATTGTACTATATTATTTGTGAAGAAATTTTAACATTAATATACCTACATTTTAGCTGCTGTATGTGATCCTTGGATTGAATCTTAGTAGTTGTCTTGTTTAAGTGTCGAATTCTCTTGGATTAGAGTTACATGACCAGCTCAGTTCGTATCGATCGATGTGAGGTATCTTGGCTTGAGTCCGATATAATCACTTCAAGTTGATGTTCCTTTGCTTTTAGCTGAGTAAGGCATTGACCTTAATTACCGAAAAGTATAAGAACACCTGAAGTTCTCTGAAACTGCAAGAGTACGCTCCCTACAGTGGATTCAAAAATACTGGCAAGTGAGGACTTTCCAGACACAAAACATCCCGTTTTTTCACTAAAATGGTTTCAATTCGCCCATAGTTTGCCTGTCTTTCTTGGTCCCGTATATTAGGGGGCAAGACTATTGCCAGTTATGGCTCTTTGTGTAAATTTGCCGGGGTCTAGGGTCTGTCTGTCATCAGGTGCCCTGGATGCACGTTAGGATAACTTAGCCCTTAAAGGTGTTGATAGGACTCTTGGCACCCAGTAGGCATACTAAAAACCTATGTAATTTATGCTTTCGATTGTCGGCACTTGGTGGAACATACAGTAATAATTTTTCGAAAAAAAGAAAAAAAACCTCGTACACTATTCCACACAAATTTTTATTTTTGGTAAACCTTATGGTCTAGACAAGATGCAATCGATTGGCTACAATTATTGCCACACAAGCTCTAATTTTCCTCCGTCTTGGGTCCATCACGTCTGGGTCGTACAAATAACGTTTCAGTACTGTCGCGATACGTTTTTTTTTTTTTTTTTTTTTTTTTTTTTTTATATTTGGTTCGCCAAATTGACGCCGCCCGCCTGGTGGTAAGTCGTGACGACGTCTAGCGATTGTGGGCCACTCTCACAGCACACATTACTATTGAGATTATGTACTATATTGATGATTATTACCTCAACTTGACGACCTACTGATGTGCCTCTTCACGCTCCGCTTAAAGAACCCAGGATTATATGTGGGAGGAAACACGTGCACAGGCAGGGCGTTCCAGGCCACTATCGTTCGGCAGAGAAACGAACGTTTAAAACGTTCGGTTCTCGCGAACATGCTATCCACTGTGTGGGGGTGGCATCTCTGCCCGGCACGAGTCGTTCGGGATCGGAAGGAAGAGGGTGGGATCAGATTGAAGAGCTCTTCAGAACACTCGCCGTGGTAAATACGGTAGAATGCGGCCAAGGAAGCTATTGTTCGGCGCTGAGCTAGCGGCTCAAGGCTTCCCGTTACCTCCGGACAACCAATAATACGGATAGCCCGTCGCTGCATAGCGTCGAGAGCGTCCAGCAGATACTTCGCGGAGCCGTCCCAGAGGTGAGAGCAGTATTCGACGCAGGGTCTAATCTGCGTCTTGTACAGCAGACACCTCTGGTCCGGTGTAAAGAATCTCTTTACCTTATTCAGTATTCCTAGTTTCCGCGAAGCTAGCCCTATACATCTTTCGATGTAGTTTTTATTATTGAGCTCTCGACGAACGTCTATGCCAAGGATATCAAGGTTGTCCTTCATTGGTAATAATGCATTCTGAAGAGAGGGTAGGGGAAGGAAAGGGGATTTCTTCGCAGTAAATGCACACGCCTGTGTTTTGCGGGCATTGAACTCGACCAGGTTCTCGGTACCCCATTGAGAGATACTGTCGAGGTTACGGTCGAGATCAGCCACGAGTCGTCGTCTCTCCTCCTCAATCTCAGATCGCCCCGCCGTCGGACGAACCGAGTAACTCCCGTGCAGTGTGCTGTCATCTGCATAGCAATGAATGTTCCCGAGGGATAGCATATCATTGATATGCAGAAGAAAGAGAGTTGGTGATAGTACGGACCCCTGCGGTACCCCGGCATTCACTTGCAAGAAGCGAGAAGCCTGGCCATCGCAGAGGACCCGCACTCGGCGCTCGTTTAAAAAGCTGGCAATCCAGCTGCACAGTTGAGGAGGTAGACCATATGCCGGAAGCTTGGAAAGGAGCGAATCATGCCAGACCCTATCGAAGGCTTTGGCGATGTCCAGGCTAATAGCCAAGGACTCGCCGTGCCTTTCCATAGCCCCACCCCAGACATGCGTTACGAATGCCAGAAGATCACCCGTTGATCGCTTTGGCCTGAAGCCGTATTGTCGATCATTGATTAGCGAGTGATCCTCTAGGAATTGCATGAGCTGCTTATTTATAAGGAGCTCAAGCACCTTGCAAATGACTGAGGTGACAGCTATGGGTCGATAGTTGCCTGGATCGGACCGATCCCCTTTCTTGGGGATCGGTTGTACGTTCGCCTCCTTCCAGACCTCCGGCACGAGCCCTGAAGAGTATGACAGGCGGTACAGACGCGTTAATACTGGAGACAACTCAGCTGCACATTTTCGTAGCACCACCGCCGGAATGCCGTCAGGGCCACTGGCTTTCCGCGTGTCGAGTGACCGCAGCACTGCCCGTACATCACATTGCCTGATAACAATATCAGGCATTGTGTGGCCACAGTTGGCGATGGCGGGGGGCTGCAGGCCACGGTCGTCGACCCGGGAATTAGCCGCAAAGAGGTCTGCGAGCATATCCGCTTTCTCTTGGGCTTTGTGAGCCAGTGTTCCATCTGGGTAACGCAGCGGTGGCAGCGAGGGCTGACAAAAGTTAGATTGCACGGCTTTGGCCAGTTGCCAGAATCCACGGCTGCCCGTGGGATGGGAAGTGAGCTCCTGACCAAGCCGCGCGATGCGCTGGGCATCCGCTCTCTTAAAGGCCCTCTTACTCGACTTTGTGGCCCGGTTGTACGCTGCTTTGAGGTGGCCCACGTTTGGGTCGCGCACAGCCCGGGCCCTGATCCAGGCGCGATATGCCGACTGTTTTTGTCGAACAGCTTTGGCACAATCTCGCCCGAACCAGGGACGGGCTCTGCGGATACTGGCGACATCAGTGAAAGGGATGTAATAATCCATCCCTAAACTGATCTCGCCAGCAATAGCAGAAGCACTATCCGAAGGAGCCTTTCCTACAAAGCAGCGCTGGCTCCAGGGGACGGACGCAAAATAATCGCGTAGACCGTCCCAATCCGCTGACGAGTAGTGCCATAGTCGTCGTGACGTTTGCACAGGACGTGCAGGAGGTGACACCTTCATGCCAGCGTGAACAACACAGTGGTCGGAACTACCCAGTGGGGCTCCTACCGAAACACTGTACTGGGCTGGGCGACTCGTCAGCAGTAGATCCAGCAGAGCGGGCGCGTGATCTGACCTGTCTGGTATCCGGGTGATCCCGCATACCATCTGGGTCAGACCGTGGGAGAGAGCGAACGCATGGGCGGCTCTACCCGCATGATCAGTCTTGAGGGACCCCAGCCATTCAATGTGATGGCCATTGAAGTCCCCCAGAAACACTAGGTCAGCGTTCGGGAACCGCACCTGCGCTTCATCAGCCGTCTCGCTGAGGTACTGGAAGAGCTTTGTTGTCTCAGAATCCCCTGTGTGGGATCGGTAGACGCACACGTAGATCTGGCTCATAGAGCCATGGTCTACGTGCAGCCAAAGGACGGAATTGGAGGGGTTCTCTAGGCAGCGCAACCGGCGGCAGCAAACATCCGCCCTAACGAACACGCACACCCCGGCTTTGTCTCGAAATTGTTCCTCGATGACATAGCCGGGGTAACACAGGTAAGACGTGTCGTCAGGGCGGCGTATTTGTGTCTCCGTGAGGAACATCACAGCGGGCCGTGCCGTCTCAAGGTGGTGGTGGACGGTATCGAGGTTCGCATGGAGTCCACGGACGTTAGTGAACTCCACCTCGAAATGTGAAGTTGTGGGGTTTCCTAGGGCCGCTGTGTAACGTTTATTTCTTTTTTGTTGCACTGCCATTGTAGATTTTGAAGAAGAAGCGTGAAGACAGGGCGACATTTGGTGCAGCAGTAAGTGACAAAGCGCAGGGGCTAGCTTTGTCTAGAACCGTGTGGTTAGGTCGGAGCCGACCCGCCGGACGGAAGGGCTCCCAAACCCCCCTGATGCAAGGCCGCCGCTACCCCACACCGGTTACCACCCGGAGCGGCGATCCCACATCAGGATTATGCGCAACATGTGGGGCAGCCTCCTGGGGTGGTTGGCCCCAGGCGGGCCCCATGACTGTGTTGCGGGCGGCCGCGGCAACGCCGTTGCTAAGGGTCTCCCTGGCCGGCGAATCGACCCACACCACCCACACTAGACTCCGTTTCGCCCCCACTGGTCCCATGCCTGCTGCACCATACATCGCCCCGGGCCCGGCGGTGCAGCTGCTGAACCCCTAACGCAACCCAGCCTGGGCTGGGTTACTTGGGGGGCTTTAGCACAGCTGCACGGTGGTACCCCCCCGGACCAACACTGTTGTACCACCTGGTACCCACGTAGGGGCCGAAGCCACTCCATAGGTACCGTAAATTAACGAGCCTCGTCCGTTTATCAGCAGGTGCGCCACTAGCAGGTGAGGTCGCTGGGGCCCTATAGATGTTGGTAGAGCCCCTTTGCACCCAAACGTATTGATGGTGTAGGGTGTGCTGTGATACATAAGTAAATATCATGATAATTATCACAATATTTATTGACGTGTAGCGTTCGCCTTACACTGCGCTTACTGTGGACATCGCATAATGAAAATATTAAATATTTGTCTGAGACGATAAATAAGTTAACTAGAAAAAAATTGTGAGCTACCTACGAGAATGAGAGGGTCTCGAGAGATACCTTTGGAAATAAAGGTAAGTCAATAAGAAATTGATCACTATCATTCGTTAAGTTTTATTGTTTTGGTTTGAATTTACCTATTAAAGGAACTTATTCATTTATGTTATTCCAAGTTATTTGTTCACTCTGTTTTTATTGCCACCGGTTTGTGCCGTGAAAGGATCGTGGGTGTTACACAACACCTGACACAAAGAACCACCAGTCATTGCATTAGGCAAGTGGTTGATTGTTATGTATGTTTTTTTAAAGATTCTGAAGGAGATGCCGTTAACCTACGTGTGCATAGATTTCACGCATGTTGCTATTATCAATTCGGCAAATGATGAGTACTTGTAGTTTAAACCGAAAAGAATTTCATACCTAAATGTTCAAAGGGTAAGTACTTACATAGTATTTTTATTATGAAGAACTTAAGAATAGTCTGTCAATTTATCATTCATAAATCTATTGCAATAGGTATAATGTATAATAATATACATTGTATAATAATAAACACAGCTATAGGTAGATATCTTAGCACTATGCTGATTTAAGGATTTAAGTATCTACTTAGGTATGTATATGTTATAGATACCCAGAGGAAATCACTGTTCGTTTTATTCACTAAAACTCAGGAATGGCTGGACCGATATGGATAATTTAGGTAAAGTAATTTTCATAAAGGATATACTTATACAATATATATCAAGACCTATGTGATTGTTGCAGGTGAGTCACAGTGGCCTTGGCTGACGAAGCCCATATTAGATGCCACACCGGGGTATTGAGCATCAACATATACCTACGTCACCCCATGTGCAAACTCGAAACACAATAATAGGCACATTGGAGGACGACATGCATGACAATCTGCATACTCTGCTGCTCCTCCTAGCTAAATAATCCAAGGAAGATCGATGGTCAATCATTTGATTAGCAGGCTATAATATTATTATGTCAGGGAAAATATCTCTAGTTGTACAAAAGTAAAACACAAGTTGTATTTTCAGCATTAAACAATGTTTATCAATTCTACAAAAATCAGTCTTTGATTATGTACTTGAACACCTTTTCTTGCTTTTCTTTCAACTCGAGCTATAGGGTTGATGGCAATAGTTGTAACTCTTTTGTTAATAAGTCTGCAAAAAAATAACCAATGTTGATCTATTTATAGGGCTCACAAAACATAATAGTATGGCATATCATGGATATTATGTCTCTGCCTACTTTAATGGGAAAGAGAGGGTGACTATATCAACCCTTTATTATCATAATTACTCTATGCACTCATAATAACATTAATTAAAAATCAAAGTTCGCAAATTACCCCCCCTTAGCTCTCGAGAACTGCTTCTGCTCCAATAATGGTTGACCCCTCTATGGATAACCCTCGATCTGGAGGCAAGCCAAATAATCGAAAATTTGACCTAGCCCTAAGGGGTTAAAAGTTATAGGCCAAAACCTTGGCCAAGATCTTGGCATCCGTCAATAAACAGTACTAAAATTATGCTTATTATTTTATAATTTTTATTTAGAAAAAATAACACTACTAAACTTTTTACACTTCCAACACAAATCTCAAAAAATATATTATGTACATACCTATATTATGTAAAAAATTTCAGCTTTCTAACTATCACAGGTCATGAGATTACAGCCTGGACAAAGACGAACGGACCTACGGACGGACGGACAGAGAAGTCTCAGTAATAGGGTTCCCGTTTTACCCTTAGACAGAAGCCTAATGCTGATTCCTACTTTTCTGATATTGCTGAAGGAATACTTCAGCAATATCAGCAAAGCGGCCCAAGACATTGTTTCTGCGCTCCTCTACCTCCAACCGCCTTTCTTCTAAATCTAATCGCCGCTGTTCGACGGCCACAAACTCACTTGTCGCCCTGTCGAAAGGAGTTTGTGTCCGTCGACGGCGAGTGGCGTTTCGCCTGCGATGCAAGTTAGGCGGCGGCGTTTCTGGAGGAGCAGCACGTCGTGGAGGCGAACTTCTCTCCGGGAGTTGACTGGTGGAAGGTTGTATTGGTGGTGGTGGTGGTCGTGACAGAACCGGAGAATCTATAGTAAAAAAATAGCAGTGCTGATTTTTGTTATAGTACTCTACAAAACGTATAGTATGCCATGTGTATATGAAAGACTGGTACATGCATCATCATATTATCATAACAGTATAAAACATAGTATATTCGTCCGTATATATATATATAAGGGCGGATAGGCTTTGTTTAATCTTTAAAATTATGCAACGGATTTTGATGCGGATTTTACGTACCATATGGGGACTGGTCCAAAATAACTTCCACCAGGGTGTTATATGGAGCAGCTGAAGGTCTCTGAAAGAATATAAAGATAAATAAATATACCTTCTACGAGGTATATGTAAAGTATGTATTATTATTATTTCAGATTGACTGAAAAATCACTTGACGATAAAATCCTCTTCATCATAATCTTTACTCCATGCCAACAACTGCCATATAAATTCCAAATGTGCTTGATCTACCTACATCAATATAAAAGTTAAACCTACTAACATTGAAACCGTGCTCCTCTATATCAGGGTCACCTGACACTACCAATGACCCCATAATAGCTAACACCCTGGTCTCTAAAATAGTCAGGGCCAGTCCTCTATGTGGACCACCACCAGTGCCACTGGCATGTTGACAGATTGTCAACGCTTTCTTTTTTGACTTGCATTTTCAATCCGCCCACACCTTAAAATGTGAAAATTTAATATCGATAATAAATTATTGTTAAAAGAATTCATAGGTAAGTACTACTACTACATCTTTATATATATAATTCTACTGTACGTGTGTCACTGAACTCCTCCTAAAACTCTGTTGATGAAATTTTTTGTGTGTGTTCAAGGGGATTCGAGAATGGTTTAGATTCACAATTTGGTTCTTTTTGCAGGACAACATCTGTCGGGTCCGCTAGTAGGATATAATTATTCAAACCGGTTCTATTTGCTTAGTTTTAGTATAGTAGGTACCTACATACCTTTTTCCATTTTTTCAGGTGTTTTATTAACACCACCACCAATTGCATTTAACACATTGGCCAACTCCTGCCAGAGTTGGTCCGCCCTTACACGGCCTTGCAGCCCAGGCTGAGGTCGGGATATATCACCGTGGCTGGAATATGTATGATAAAAGAATTGTAAACTAAGTACGTCATTGATCTTTTGTAAAACTACTTTATTTTACTGATTAAACTACTGCACCTTTCCATAAATTCCAAAAGAGTTGAAAATTGGAGAGCACTCGCCCTTCCTCTTGACTCCATTCCTGGGAAAATGGAAAAAACTATTAATTCTTTCAATGAAATAAGTTGAGATTTTATTTTAACATCAACTTTCACTATTAATTTTGTAATATTAGTAGGATAATACTTACTTTCCATATATGTCCAACAATATTTATTATTTATTTAGTATAATATTAATATTTTTAAACATTCCCGCGTGTGGAGAAAATTGTTGACACTGTTGACAGCGACAAGACAACAAGAATTTGACACATGAAGTCGACAACCATAACAAAAGGTAGAAGTGACGATCAACGCTATGCCTAGACGAAAACGAAAGTCACTTGACTTTGTCTACCAATTAACATTCGTTATCTTCAAAGCGATGGCGAGTGTCGCAAACGAATCGCTTCGGAGCGAATGCATCTTGTCTAGGCCCTTGACCGGTTTCGCCTTACTTATGGCTTTTTTTTATAAATGTAAAACCTATGTCTATCACAAACTCTACGTATTCGAACAATACTACTATTATGAATTCGTGTGTGTATGTTATGGCGTTCATAATAATTTATACTTACTATGGTAAATCTACTGGTGACGTAAATTTTTGTACCATTTGAAGGTTCTTTGCAGAAGTCGTAAATCAGACAAATATATATCATATTTACTAGAATATTGCCACAATAGTAATAGTAAAGACGTCAGCACGGTTTATAAGACTACTGCCCGTCCGCAGCTTTGCCCGTGTGAACCTATATAGTATCTATTTTACATAATCAATCTACGTAAAAAAAATTTTTTTCTTTCAAAAACTCAAAAAACTCAAACCTCAAAATTTCTTGTGCATTAAGATCGCATAACGACACAAGTGCTATTTTTTATTATTATTTAAATCCGCCATAAATACTACAGTGAATTGTCCAGTAATTAAGTTTTTATATAAACTCTATTTAAAAAAAAAACGTCGTGTTTAAGCATCGTAATCATAAAGTAAGTCCTTTATAATTACCTTTAGATCTAATTTTTAACCTTTGCCTCCTGTTTAAAATTTTAACCCTGTAATTTTAGAATGCAGGTACCTAATTGATGAGTACAGGATTTGTTTGTAAATACTAAAAGTCCTGCTATGTTGTAACAAACATAGTGCACCTCATTTCATTTCACGTAAGTGCTACTACTGCAGATGTTCTCCATATTGATGTACGTGTACTTTGGGTACTTACAAATGTTTACAAAACATTATAATCCGATTACATTGACGTCACATAGAATGGCCCAGATGTTGAGATTGTTGGAATATCCTTAACATTACATAATTGAATGGAATTATTTACAATTATAATATTCACCTAAATATTAAGATATAAATTATAAATAAATCACAAAAACTGAAATGTCATCATCAGCAGGACTTAAACCACGGCCTTTCCCTTACAGGGGGAATACTCTGACCAAGTGAGCTACGATGGCCAATACCGACAAAATCCATTTATAATTTCTAGATCGCGCTATCAAAGTTAACGTTGGATCCACCTACCGGAATTCTGTGGGTTCGAGTCCTGCTGACATTTCAGTTCTTGTGAATTATTTATAATTTCTATCTAAATATTTAAGAATAGTTTAAACAAACTCATTGCTCTGAAATACAAAAATATATATTCACCGAAGTCAACAATTCTATACCATTTGCCGTTGGGGCTGGCTTGGGACCGTATGCCCTAAGATTTTGGTAGGAGCCCTTTTCAACCTTAAAGCTAGATAAAAGTAAAATAATAAGAACTACAAATGTACCTATCTTTTTCTATTTTATTCGTTGAACTACGTAAGTAATGCAAATAATATGAGAATGTGAGACGCGAGCAATAACAGAGGACGCGCTCAGAGATAAATTCCTTTTCAAGAAGGTATTATATAACTAGCTGATGGCCTCAGCTCCGCCCGCTTGGAACAGCTTATATTTAAGATGAAATCTTTTTTTCAGTCATTTTTCGTCGTCGTATACTAACAAAGCCAAGGTAATAGTATTATTTGTTACGTTGTTATTATTATGTTGCACTTTTTTTTTGATTTCCGCGCGCTCGCTCTTTGCTCCTACGCAGGGAACAGGGAACACGCAGGGAATATCCAGTTGTGCCCGGTGGACTTTGGCCACCTACGTGACCTCTACGCTGAGGTTTGGTCGGGTTTGATCTCGCGTCGTCGGGGTTGGGTTTGATCCCGCGTCGGTGAGTGAATCTGGTTGCATGCTGCGGTGCTGAAGGCCCAGCAGTAGGCGACCCTTCTAGCCTGCTTCTGTAAGGACGGCGGGGGGCCATCCCGCCGTCCTCAGGCCCCGATCACGGAGGTCGATGGTCTTGGGCGTCTTGATGGTCTTGGGCGTATTATGTTGCCCTGAACAGAGCTTAACCTAACTGTGGTTTTCCTGTGCCCTGATGTAAACCGCAATAAAATCCGTTAAGTATCTTCGGAGATTATTGTGTAGACACAGAAAGACGACAGACAATGATAAAACAAAAGCCTTTTTAAGCGACTTCAGGAGGAGGTTATCAATTCGATCGGTATTTTTTTTTATATATGTACACTGATTACGCCGAGTTTTGTGATCCGATTTACGTGATTCTTCTTTAGTTCGGTGCGAAATAGTTGCTATTTTGTCCCATAAAATTAAACATAGTTTGGCCCAGTAGCTTTCATTTTAAGAACATTTTTCATTATTCACAGTATTTATTTATCGTTTCTTTGTTACTAGTACGGTGTCTTGCGCGGTGCTTCGCGCCGCACCACGCCATAGGTTTTGGCATTTATTTATTTATGAAATTTTATTGTATACCCACAAGAACAAAAGTAAATTTGTGAAAAATAGTGATAATCATAATATAAACTTAAGAAATAAGGATAAACTGGCTGTTCCTAAATTTAGGCTTCATAAAGTGAGTAATTCTTTTGCGGGGAACTTTATTCGAATGTACAATACATTACCAACCGAAATAGCAAATTTATCTGTCAATAAATTAAAAAAACTAATAAAAAGTAAATTATGCCATAAAGCTTATTATAGTATTAATGATTTCTTAGATGATAAGGCGGCCTGGTTGTAACAACGTAACGAATTGCTCCTTTCTAAATAACTCTGTATTAGATTTAAGATGAAATATTTTGAAAAAAGCCGAGCTGAGTTTCTTGAGGGCTCTTCTCAGTCTCGTTGCATTTTGGAACCCTCGGTAGAGTCACACCAACTTCTGACGAATCTAAATAATTTTCTGAAAATTTCAAAGATAATAAACGTTATTTTATTTTATTTTATTTTATTATGGCCGATAACTTTTGACCCCTTAGGGCTAGGTCGAATTTTCGATTTTTTGGCTTGCCTCGAGACTATCCAAAAATTACATTCACCACCATTTCTATAATATTATAGAGGACTTATGACAACTAACTTTTTTTTTGATACTTGAAAGTTTTATTTTTCTAAATCCCATAGCTAAAAATCTTACTCGGAAAATCGAAAAACAAACTCGCCGTTTAATATGCGAGCCTGAAATAGGTTAATTACTTACCTACCTCTTTCGCTTTTCAATAAGTTTGCTATTAATTTTTATGATGGCTGCTTTTAATTGACTGAGGGAGCGAAGCGACCGAAGTCTCCGTTTCAACTTGCAGACTGGGGAGAATTTCTTTCGTCTGTACCTACCACTACATCTCTACATCTACGGGTTCTGTCAGATCATGTTTGCGGCCGTATTTATCAACTGATTTTCATGAAACTTTACACACACACTTCTTGCTTACAATGAATAACATTTGAATGATATTTTTTGGATTGGATGAAAAATGAAAGAGTAATGAAGAAATTTGAAAAATAAATTTTCTAAACAAAGCTCCCGAAGTTTACTGTTCACAGAACCACTTTTTTTTTTCTTTTTAGTTCTGCGGCCCTAGGCTGCGGCCGCTCTAAGGTCCATTGCTGGGCGTCTCTGGTTACAAGCAGAACTATTTCCAGTGGACTTTGACCACCTCTGTGGTCTCTGCGGGGGTTGGGTCGGGATGAGAATCCCGCGTCGTTGGGGTAGGGTTTTATCCCGCGTCAGTGAGTGAATCTGGTTGCGTGCTATGGGGCAAAGGCCCCGCAGCACGCAACCCTTCTAGCCTGCTTCGGACGACGGGTGGCGATCCCGCCGTCCTCAGGCCCCGATCATGGAGGTCGATGGTCTTGGGCGTAGTAGTGTCTGCGGCGCCCTCGCCACTGACTACGGAACTCGGCGGAGAGGGTACGCTCCCTCTCCCTCTGGGCCGCCTCCTTCGCGAGCACGATTTGCTCGCAGAAGGAAACGGCCGCGTTCCACCTACTCCCGCTGGAGACCATGGCTTGAAGCATGGTCTCCAGTGAGAGGGTATCTACGCCCAGACCCACTACGAGGTCCCGGCGCTGACTCGCCCACGTTGAGCACTCCACCAACGTGTGGAGTGCGGTGTCGTCGTCGGAAACCTCGCAGTGTTGACACCGGGGTGTGACCTCACGACGGATGCGAAACAGATAGCTACCGAAGCATCCATGCCCGGTAACGATCTGCGTCGCACAATAAGTGAGGTCACCATGCTGCCTCTGCAGCCAATCGTCCATGATCGGTCTCACCGCCGCGATGATGGTGGTACCCCACATGGGTTGCTCAAGTCGCACCCTCCATGACTCCATGAGATCCTTGCGGAGTTGGGACCGCTGGTCATCGATTTCTCGAGACGCAGGCCTATGGTCCCGCTCCAGCGCCTCCTTGCGCTAAACTAGAAAAATCCTACTACGCGGCCGCGATCTCGCAAAACTAAAAAAAGAAGAGCCTCTATAGAGTGATATTGCCGAAATAGCTCACAAAATATTTTTTACAACGGTTTTTTTGTCCACGCTGTGAGCCTTTTGTCTGCGTTTATCATATACACCCCATTCGTTTCCGATCAAATATGCAACGGAAAAGGTGACGATAGGGCGACAAAAACACTTATCGAAAAAGTCAAGGTTTCGAATTAAGATCACTTATTTAGCTGCCCAAAGTCATATATATTTAGTGATCTATAATGTACCGGAGTTAATAGGGGTTCCACCAAGATCTTAGATATCCAAGGTAGGCTCACACTTGCCGATCAGCGAATGGAGCTGGGGCCTAGCCAAGATGCAATCGATTAGCGACAACGCCAATAGAAAGTTCTAATAATGTATGGGAGTGACAGTAGTTGTCGCCTAGTCACGTGATCGACGCTTAGCGATCGCTAATTTGACAGACAATGTCGTAAACAGTCGATTCTATCAATAGAAACGACATCGTCAAATGATTAATTCTATAGAAATGCTTAGCCAAGTGGCACTTTATGACAAGCGCCAGTGCGCGTTACCGAATGTTGTCTTCTTGAAGGCAGCGAACGCTAGATCCCTGTCGCAAGCGAACAAAATGGCGATGTTGTGTGTAAATAGTTGCTGAGAATTGAGATTGATAGTAAGAATAATAAATTAACAAGTAACAAGATTGTTTTTATTTGATTTAATTATAAATAAACGAATAAAATGCTTACACTGCGCTTACTGTGGACATCGCATAATGAAAATATTCAATATTTGTCTGAGACGATAAATAAGTTATCTTTTATAAATTTGTGAGCTACCTACGAGATAGAGAGGGTCTCGAGAGATACCTTTGGAATTAAAGGTAAGACAATAAGAAATTGATTAATATCATTTGTTAAGTTTTATTGTGTTGTTTAAATTTACCTATTAAAGGAACTTATTCATTTATGTTATTCCAATTCCAAGTAAAATTTGTTCCCTCTGTTTTTATTGCCACCGGCTTGTACCTACTAAAGGATCGTGGGTGTTACACAACACCTGACACAAAGAACCACCAGTCATTGCATCAGGCAAGGAGTTGATGATTTTGCAAGATATAAATAACAATATGTATGTTTTTTTACAGATTCTAAGGGAGATGCCATTTACCTACGTGTGCATAGATTTCACGCATGTTGCTGTTATCAATCCGACGAGCACTTGTAGTTTAAAACGTAAAGAATTTCATCCCTAAATGTTCAGAGGGTAAGTACTTACGTAGTATTTTTATTATGAAGAAATTAAGAATAGTCTGTCAATTTATCATTCATAAATCTATTGCAATACAATCTATAATATAATATACATTGTATAATAATAATGTCCGTTTAGATTGAGGAGCCACTCGTATCTTAATGAAATTGATACTTAGGTATTTAGTAGTTAGTTTAAAAATGTAGCCTCAGTCCTCGATTTTGTAGTATAATAGGTAGGTACTTCAAAAGTTATAAGACCATAAAGGTGGCTCCTCAATCTAAATGTTTAGATTGAGGAGCCTCGTCAAAACTAGGAAAATCATGGATGAATATTTATCAAAATTAGGTATGATTTAGTAGCATTCGAGAGTAGTTAGTAGACAAAATCTGAGTTTGTAGTATTAAAATTAAAAAAGTTATCATACATTATATGTGGCTCCTCAGACCCTTACTTAGGGGTCGTCATTTTTCAAAGAAGCAGTAGTTCAATTAATGCGCAATTTCTTCGTCATTTAGTAGTATGTATATTAGTTTTGTAGGATAAGATTCAGTAATTAATTATGAGTAGATTAGGAGATATGGCACATTTTAAATGGCTCCTCAATTGAGATGCTTAAAAAATATATTTGCCTCTAATTTACTTATACTTGTAACGAAATTTGAAACAAACACATCGATATTTTGTATAAATTTATACTAAATGCATGTATAATCCTGCCATAAAAAAGTACATATCTACGAAGTTATTAGGCTTTACGCTGGATGTGTCTGATACACAGTTTACCTAGCTCGCGTTATGCCTAAACTTCATTTTCGATTAGCTTTTAGCCTAAGTATATGTTTGCCTAAGTCGCCATTTTGCCTAAGTCGTTTGACATTATGATCTTTAAATATAATAATATATGTACATATATATTTGTGTGTGTGTGTGTGTTTAAGTATATACCTACATGTATGTATTAAGTATTTATATTAGTTAAGCATATTTACCTACGCCTACCACTACCTCGGTGGCACAATGGTACTATGTACGGACTGCCACACTCGAGGTCTCGGGTTCGATTCCCGGGTCTGGTGGATAATGTATAATCTCTTTAGAATTTTATCCAGATAATTATCCCAGAGTCTGGAACTTGTGCCCGGTAGATGGCAATAGGCTCGCCCCCTATTACATGGGACCTAACATAGCTGGCGAGATGTGGGTGTTTGCACACCTCTGCCTACCCCTTCGGGGAAAAAGGCGTGATGCTATGTTATGTTCTACCACTACCTTTTCGTTCTACAAGATCTTTCCATCCAAAGGTTGCCTGGCAGAAATCGCTTTAAGCGATAAGGCCGCCCATTGTACTGCTCTTAGATATAGTAAGCTCTGTATACATTAATACTGTATTGGAGTACAATAAAGCATATATAAATAAAAAATAAAAAAATGCCTATAGATATATACAAGTTGATGACCTCGGCTGCACCCGCATAAAATAGTACTTTCGAAATTTCTTTCGAAAGTACTATTTTATGCGGGTATTTGTATTGGGATTTTCAGCGCTAAAAGACTAAATCTCAGTTGGTCTGGTTATTATTTGGTCTTAATAACAGCTATTAAGACCAAATAATAACCAGACCAACCAAGGCCTGTTTCGAAGTAAGTCTAACTAGCGTTATGCCTACTTCTACTTTTGGTTAGGCATAACGCGAGCTAGGTAAACTGAGTATCGGACACATCCAGCGTAAAGCTAAAAAATAGTGACAGATGAAGTTTCAGTAACAGGGTTACCGTTGTACCCTATGGGTACGGAACCCTAAAAGCAAGTAATCAATTCTAGAAATTTATTAGATATAGATAGATTTGAGATAAGTTTAGATTTACAATAGAACCTGGTAGGTGTCGAAAGCTATCCCAGTGAACTTCATACCGCCAATCGTACCGACCGATCTGGCTAATTTTGGTCTTAAACGACTATTTTAAGACCAAAATTAGCCAGTTCAGGGAAGGTAGGACGGCTAGTAATTATGTATTACTAGTGGTCGCCCGCGACTTTATCCGCGTGATTATTTTTCCCGTCGCCGGTTTGATAAAAGATATACTTATATAATATATATCAAGACCTATGTGATTGTTGCAGGTGATTCACAGCGGCCTTGGCTGACGAAGCCCATTTTACATGCCACACCGGGGTCTCGAGCATCAACATATACCTACGTCGCCC
Organism: Nudaria mundana; assembly: GCA_963556515.1. NCBI lineage: Eukaryota > Metazoa > Arthropoda > Insecta > Lepidoptera > Erebidae > Nudaria > Nudaria mundana. The sequence continues at coordinate 6,439,776 of OY748287.1, read as the reverse complement.
CATGTGCAAACTCGAAACACAATAGAGCGATGCTTGGGCTTGCTGAAGGCATATTGGAGGACGCACGAGGATGCACGACAACCTGCATACTCCGCTGCTCCTCCTAGCTAAATAATCCAAGGAAGATTGATGCTCAATCATAACAGGCTATAATATTATTATGTCGGGAAAAATATCTCTAGTTGTACAAAAGTAAAAAACAAGTTATTTATTTATTTCAGCATTAAACAATGTTTATTGATTCTACAAAAATCTGTCTTTGATTCTCTACTTTAACACCTTTTCTTAATAAGTATTGTTAATAAGGGTTAAAGGTCTGCAAAAAAATGTTGATTTTTTTATAGGGCTCACAAAACATAATAGTATGCCATATTATGGATATATGTCTGCCTACTTTAATGGGAAAGAGAGGGTGACTATATCAACCTTATTATCATTATAATTACTCTATGCACTTGTCAGATTTATGGGGTAGAGCAGAGCTCTGGCTGGAGCTATGATAATATATATGTATGTATAGAAATATATGTACTAATACACTTATGTCCTATTACGTGGTATTTACGGTAACATAAAATCTAACAGTATTTTTTTAATGTGGGTAGTTTAATAAAACTAAAGACAACTACATACAATTACTTGTGTGATGACGATTCATCCCACCTAGTAAGTATCTCCACTACTGTACCGAGTACTGTACCTAGTACTAAGTATCATACCTAGTACTAAACCAATTGTAGCATAGGTACCTACTACAATTGGTTGAACCTTCCTAAAACTACCTCATCAATTCAAGGTCAAGATCAGCCAAATCGGTCCAGCCACTCTCGAGCTTCAGCGAGACACTGTATCTCAATTCATTGGTATAGATATCATACTATGTTATGATATAGATGTTAGGTACCTAAGTAGAATATTGAATTAAAGAAGTAGTCTGGGTTCATTGGTATAGATATCATACTATGTTATGATATATATGTAGATGTTAGGTACCTAAGTAGAATATTGAATTAAAGAAGTAGTCTGGGTTCATTGGTATAGATATCATACTATGTTATGATATACATATAGATGTCAGGTACCTAAATAGAATATTAAATTAAAGATGTAGCCTGGTTATAAAATAATGTTTATTTATAACCTTAACTTAGCCATGAAACCTACTACTAATACTATAATAATATTATACCTAGTTATAGGTTATACCTGGGGCTCGTGGTATAGTGGTAACCTACAATGTTAACACATTGCAAAGGTTAAGCAACATCGACTCAGGCCAGTCTTAGGATGGGTGACCATTTCTTAAGACATTGAGACCCCTCCGTTCCGTTCATCGTTATCTTCAAAGCGATGGCGACTGTCGCAAACGAATCGCTTCGAAGCGAATGCATCTTGTCTAGGCCCCCTGTGGCAAACTGTTGTACTGATAGTACATGTAGTAGGTACATGTAGGCTTCAGTTCCTTGGTTTTATATATTAATACTCGTAATGTGAAGAAAACATGATAGATGGTTTCCGTACTAAAACCTATGCAGTGTGGTTGCGCTTCCAAAGGTAAAGAGCGTGGCTTCACCTTTATGAAAATACCAGAATAAAGAATGCTACGACCGTACTGGAATTATGCACTGACACGGAATTCGAATAGTTCACGTAAGACGGATATAGGGTTGGCAAATGAAAAAAGATCACCACATTTTGAAGTTCAAAAGGATTTTCATTTGGGTCGGCATCAAGTGAAAAAGGCTCGTCCGAATTGCATGGTGTTTCAGATATACATTTTTGTACCTACCAAGTCTAGTTTCCCATTCATATATCTATGGAACGATTGGCGTTCGCTAGTAAAGTCGTACCTATATCTGAAAGAAAAAAGCAAAAAGGGAGCATGAAATAGCCAGTGTACAGATAAATTTTACATACAGCAAAGAATTACGTCAATATTCCCAAAAAGGTAGGTACTTATTCCACAGTCATTTTCTTGGCCTAATGATCTATTCAGGCACTTTTTTTTCTTTTTCAGGTCTATTTGCTAGAGCCATGTTGAACAGGACAGGGTTAAAGTAGGGTTAAAGTTATCTTTAATTGGATCTCGGAGATGCGATTAACGAATCTAATAATATATCATAAATACACATTGCTGAATCGTTCAAATATACCTAAAATATTTACTTAATGATTCATAGGTAATGAATGCATGAATGTGTATAAATAGTAGATATCAGTCTCAAACAAATATTAACACTATTATGAGTTGTAGATTTTCAATGATATCTTTAATATTACCATTCCATTTGACATAACAGAGCAACCTTACTGAAGTTGAACATTGAATATATTGTAAGAACCCACGATAGATATTACATTAGTATAAATGTGAAACGTCCTTGTAACCAAACTATATTGCTTCTCAGGACCTGCTATTTTCTGGCCCAAAGAATAAGTATCGCCATCTAACGTGGCAACACAGCCTGCATTCTGGGAACCTTCCCAGTCGGCAATGACGCGGAGGATTTTTTAAACTAAATTTGTTGTAATGTAAATGGTTTTAGTATATAATTATGTTTATTGTAAATAAACTTTTCACCTATATTGCTGTCTATATGGACATTAGCAGAACCCCATATAAAATCCTGATAACGGATTCGCCAATTTCTGTTGCCGAAGTTCTACGCGTTACTCATGTGAACCATACGTGAAAGTAGTTTTAGTTCGACTATTTTAGGTATCAATTTGTCAACAGAACTTTTTATCTAGGTAGGTAGTAAACTTTTCCATTTTTCCACCTTTGACCTAGTTCATATCAGTAAAAAAAGATTTTGACTTTTTTGTTTTTTTTTTTTTTTAATTCCGCGGCCCAAGGCCGCGGCCGCTCTAACGTCCGTTGCCGGGCGTCTCTGGTTACTAGCAGAGGGTATGTCCAGTGGCGCCCGGCTGACTTTTTTGTTTAGAATAAAACGTCAGTATTTCCCTCCGATGTGCGTTCTAAATTTAAAATTGCAAATATGAGTATCAAATTGATGAATATGAATATCAAAGTCGTCAAATTAACATTCGTAGGTTATACATGGGGCACACTAAATGTTTAGCAATTCTAGCTAATTGGAACTATTTGTATTTCGAATGTTATATTTTTTTAAACGTTGCAATCTTCTTAGTAATAAAAAAAATAAACAATTGGCAGGAAATCATTTGTCAATTGTTTTTTATCACACATCAAAGTTACGTATGCAACGAAAGTGGAATTAAGTCGAAAAGATTTTAGAGCGATGATTTTTTATGATTTTAAAAGTTCACTCTTTCCGCAAGACTGTGCCGCTCGTCCTCAAAATGCTTTGGGGAGAGAAGCACCTTGTTTGAGCACCGTGAGGCGATGGTTTGCTGAATTTGAGAGAGGCCGAGTTTCTTTACATGACGAATTTCGTGAAGGGCGGCCTTCAATTGCCGTCAACGAAAATAATGTGGCTACTGTTAAGCGGTTAATTGAAGAATACCCGCGGATTACCTATGAGACAATTCGAGGACTATTGGGGATTGGTATGAGTCAAATCCAGAAAATTTTACACGAAGAATTGAAAGTTCGGAAACTGTGTTGTCGTTGGATCCCTCATGAACTGACAGCGGAGCAGAAGCGGGCTCGCGTGGAATGGTGCTCACAGATGCTACTGAAGTACGACCACGGACATTCTAATGCTGTTTATGACATTATCACAGGAGACGAAACGTGGATTTATTGTTTTGAACCCGAAACAAAACAGCAATCTTGTGAATGGGTGTTTGAAAATGAGAACAAGCCAACAAAAGTGAGACAGGCGAGAAATGTTGGTAAAAAACTGATCGCGTTTTTTTTCTCAGGTATGGGTCCCATCTGTACAATTCCACTTGAAGATCAAAAGAGTGGCCGAGTGGTATTCTACCATTTGTTTACCCAGGGTGTTAGAAAAAGTTCGCGAAAGACGACCCAAAATCCGTGTTTTCCTACATCATGACAACGCTTCTTCACACACGGCCAAGAAAACAAGGTCATTTTTAGCTTCCGAAAAAGTACAACTCGTCACCCATCCTGCGCATAGCCCCGACCTAGCACCCTGTGATTTCTGTATTTTCCCCAAAATCAAAGATTTGATGAGAGGTTTCACTTTTACCAACTCCGCAGAGGCAGTGATAGCGTTCAATCAGCACGTAGAAAACATGCCTTCAGATCTGTGGTCCTCCTGTTTTATAAAATGGTTCGATCGCATAAAAAATGTTTAAAATGTAAAGGAGAGTATTTTGAAAAGCAATAAACATAATTTTTGGTTTTAACATGTTGTTTTTTTAAGTTACGCAAAACTTATAGTGTGACCATAAAACAAAGTCGCTGCCGTCCGTATGTATGTTTAGATCTTTAAAACTACGCAACGGATTTTGATGCGGTTTTCACCCATGGATAGAGTGGCGTATACACATCAAACGACAACGATTGAACATGCAATTTTAGATGTGTTTTTTTTTTTATAAATATGTAACTATATACTAACTTATATATAACAAGTGTAGAGCGGGTGCCAAGACCACCGATATGTCCGAATAGCTAGTTCAGGCAAATTAGTATAATGTGTATTTAAGTACCTACGCCTCCAGCCCACATATCGCGAGTCACACGTACTGCAGGTATAGATGATAGAGTGGTTCTTGAGGAAGATTTTTGTGTATATAATTTGTCAAGCGGGCGTCCGCTAGTGTAATAACAAGTAATTCAATTAAAAATTTAATAAACCCCCGACTCACATAATTCATTATTTAATATCAACATAAGTTTAGTCTATCAACAATTATTCAGAGCTAATTGGTTACAGAATTAGAAATACATTCCACTCCTCATATCTTTCGAATGGCTAAACCGATTTTCATAAAACTTGCGGTATCGTGATGTATAAGTTATGACCTTTAATTTGATACCCAACATGGGTATATTTGAACACATTAAATTTTTCATCACCACTTTCACCCCTCATATCTTTGAAATGGCTTAACCGATTTTTATAAAACATAGCTAATAACACTCTCCCCTAACCCATCTTTCAAACAAAAGCAAACAGAATCAAAATCGGTTCATCCGTTTGGGAGTTACGATGCCACAGAAAGACTTACAAATACACACAGACACACGCACACACACACACCCACACACACACGTCAAACTTATAACACCCCGTTCGGGTTTCCGTCGGGGGTTAAAAATAAATAGCAATGATATTTACATAATTAAACATGTCTCTGATAAAGTGTAAAATACGACATTAAGCAACGAAGTCCCCCGTCACCTATGTTGTTAAAATCTGGTTTTATTATGTATAGGTATATAAGTACGTACGTATACCTACCTAATAAAATGGTGCTCTTATGTTTAGTATTTAATAACCATGGAAAAAGTACTACCTACATAAATACTCTCCGTCCATGTTTATAACGCAATATTTCTTCATAGAAATTGATGAAAGAGTGTAAGTGACGTAGTATGTAATATAGACTAATCTACGTAGCTACGGTGGTAGGTATGCATATAATATTTCCCTCGAGAGAGTTCACAGATCCGTCAGTGGGAGAAAATTAAATATGACTGCTTGGTGTAAATTAGAAGAAAAATAACTCAAGTTCCGTACGGTTTATCGTCGGTGGTATTTAATTGAAGTGACCATTAAAGTCGTAGCGTTTTCGATTTGGCTTTTTTAATCGCAGTTTGTATTTGTGCTGCGTTAGGAGGACTTTATCAATATCTCTAAGGACCAAGTTATCCACATCTACACGCGGTGTACCAGTTGACAGACTAATGAAAGTCTGGTAAAAAAAGTCTGGTAAAAATATTGAAGTACCTGAACATGGCATACGTTACGTTGTAATACGTTCACTCTACGCCTCTCTTCGGGGATAACGACGTGGATTCTGTGTGTATTGTATTAAATACCGTATTATGACGTCATGGCTCCTACTGCAGAGGTATTTAGTGGTATGTAACATCTGTCCTGGCTGTGGGAATTTGGTTAAAATTACTCTATAGTGCCTGTTAACGGCAAAAGGCTTGCTCCCTAGCACGTGGGATTGACACAATTGCTGGCAAGATGTGGGTTTGTAATATACCTCTGCCTACCCCTTCGGGAATATAGGCGGGATATAGGTGTATAGTAAAGTAAGTTTATATTAATAACTTGTTTTATTTGTTATCATATAAAAGAATAAGAATACAAGTAATTAAATAAAAAATTAAAAAAGCACCCGACTCACATAATTCATTATTTAATACTCGTATCAACATACGTATGGTCTATCAACAATTATTCAGAGCTAATGCGAATTGCGCGGAGTGTGGTTACAGAATTAGAAATACATTCCACTCCTCATATCTTTCGAATGGCTAAACCGATTTTCACAAAACTTGCGGTATCGTGATGTATAAGTTATGACCTTTCATTTGATACCCAACACGGGCATATTTGAACACATTCAATTTTTCATCACCACTTTCACCCCTCATGTCTTTGAAATGGCTTAACCGATTTTTATAAAACATAGCTAAGAACACTCTCCCCTAACCCATCTTTCAAAAAAAAAGAAACTGAATCAAATTCGGTTTACCCGTTTGGGAGCTACGATGCCACAGACAGACTTACAAACACACACACACACACACACACGCACCCACACACACGTCAAACTTATAACACCCCGTTCGGGTTTCCGTCGGGGGTTAAAAATAGAATTTTTAAAGTTTAATTAGTTAAACTTAAATAAATAAATAAATAAATATGTTAGGACAATCCACACAACGCCATCTAGTCTCAAACTAAGCAGAGCTTGTGATATGAGTACTAGATAAACTGATATAAATACTTATATACATTTTTTTTTTGTAAATACATACATATTATACATAGGAAACATCCAGACTTCGGTACAAACGTATGTGTCATCACACAAAGTTTGTCCCCACCGGGAATCGAACCCGATACTCCGGCGTCGAAAGCGGATACACTACCGACCACGCCACCGAAGCAGTCATTTAATTAGACTTTAAAATTTCACTAACATATTGTGTTTGTAACAAAAGTGTATTGTCTATAAGCCATGTTTTATGCATGCTAAGGAAAAAAAAAGGTTCACAGGCGGTTGGGGAAACGGCTAACTGCTAGTTTTTTATTCAGTCCCTATTCGCATGCTTTCTTTTTATTTACGCAGCCAGGTCAACCAGACGCATGGTGTTTTAGTTTTATACAAAACTATTTATATAAAAAGGTACACCTCTGCCCAGCGATGTCGGTTACCGGAGTCAACATTATACATGAAGTCATTTCAGGTGTTATTTCCCTGAAAAGGCATCAAACAAACGTGACAGTACCTGAAGCACATTTTTAGGGCTCCATACCCAAAGGGTAAAACCGGACTCTATTACTAAATCTGTCCCTTCGTCCATCCGTCTGTCTTGAGCTGTATCTCGTGAACCGTGATTGTTACCTACTTATAAAGTTAAAATTTTCACAAATGATGTATTTCTATTGCCTCTATAACAACAAATCTATACTACTATTACTAGTGGTTCTGTGAACCGTAGACTTCGGGAGCGGCTTTGTTTAGAAAATTTTTTCTTCAATTTTCTTTATTACTCTTTCATTTGTCATCCAATCCAAAAAATATCATTCAAATGTTATTCATTGTAAGCAAGGAGTGTGTGTGTAAAGTTTCATGAAAATCGGTGGATAAATACGGCCTCAAACATGATCTGACAGAACCCGTAGATAGATGTAGAGGTACAGACGAAAGAAATTCTCCCCAATCTGCAAGTTGAAACGGAGACTTCGGTCGCTTCGCTCCCTCAGTCCTCTTTATTGACTGAGGGAGCGAAGCGAAAGATTAGTATTTTTGTATGTTTGTAATGAATAAACTTAAAAACTACTGTGCTGATTTCAAAAATTCTTTTACCATTGTAAAGTACATTCACCCTGAGTAACATAGGCTACTTTTTATCCCGGTAATGTGTTCCCACGGGAACCGGGAAAGTGTAAATTAAATCACGCGGGCGGAGCTGCGGCGATCAGCTAGTACTAAATAAATTAAAAGTAAAAAAATCTCCAGTGCGCGAGTTCGACCCGCCTTTGGCCGGTTTGTTTTATTCGGTTCAACCAACAGCAACATAATACAATATGGTGATACATCTATCTATATATATTATACACACCGTTGGAAAGGTCGTGATCTCAAGTTTGCGCTAAGGGTTGCTAGTAGTTTATATAACTATGGCCAACGATATTTACCAAAGCTTAGTAAGATAATGCTAGTAACAAATAGATACCGAATATTTTTGTGTTACAAACAAACGAAGAAATTACCTCAAATTTTCCTACCTACTTATTTATGGTACCCGCGGGTGGTTGAGTGATTTTTTTAAGGTTTCAATATTCTATCTTCTTTTTGACTACTTAAATTTGTTACCGCCGGGCGCGACTCGCTGGGCGCCACTGAAAATACCTTCTGCGTGTGAACCAGAGACGCCCGGCAGCGGACGTAAGAGCGAACGTGGCCTTGGGCCGCGGAATTAAAAAAAAAAGTTGAATTTGTTATTGTGTAATTCCACTAACCGATACATCAGGCACCGCAGCAATTGCCATACTATCACCTATTCTGTGACATTGCATATTTCATGCATAAATTTGTAATCCTTTTACCCGATAACGCGACCAAGTAAATTTTATTCAATACACGGAGGTTTGTTTATTTAGTTACACGGTTTGTGCAGGACTTTGTCTCAGCTCTCGGATCAGCCAATTACAACTTAACTCTGATAATGTAACTCAGATAGACGCCTAGACGAGAGAATACTTATTTAAGTCGCAATTTATGGTCTTTGAGGTAAACTAATTAGGAAAGAAGTTTTCGATTTTGCAATACTGTAGTACTCAATTAAAATCCAAACTCGTTTTGCCTAATAAGTATTAAAAGTTATTTCATTACTACCCACTCAACTGACATCATGTAACTTATGCTGTGTCTTGTGCAGTAAGTAAAAGTTTCAGTTTGCCCAAAGGAGTAGGCGGATTTGTATAATTTGACACCGAGAAGTTTTGTTTGGTTCGTAAGGGAGCGAGTGTTACCTTACCATAGTAACGTGCGAAGAATACAATACAACAATACAAATACTCTTTATTGTACACAAAAAAGAAAACATACAATTAGGAGACTTAACTTAAAGATAGTACAAAAGGCGGCCTTACCGCTAAAAGCGATCTCTTCCAGACAACCTTTGGATGGATAGCGAGTTAAAGAAATTAAAAGGGTAGTGTACAATACGTGAAAGAGAAAAGAAAAATAAAGCTTAGCAAATAAAAAAGCGTGTGTGTCAGCTCCGATGCACGACTGGAGTTTACTCCTTAAGTACGAGTATCTAACCATAACAAATTAGAAAGTTGCGCACTAGAGGTGCGCACCAAAAACGTGACACGATTTTCGTTACTTGTTAGTAGGTTTTACCCCTCGGATTTTTCTCATACCGGGCGCCTTATATATGAAAATCGATTCTTAAGGAGTAAACTCCAATAAAATAAAAATAATAAAGAGTAGGATAACAATATAAATGAAGATACAATATAATGATAATACCTGTTGTTAAAAACTTTTATTGGTCGTGGTAACCAGTAACAACGTAGTACGAGTATCAGATAGACCACAACGTCCATCGCAAACACACGTTCGTTTAATAATGTAGGTATTTTGTATCTGGGGCCACGACATTGCCCCAGCCAACCTAGACAGCGAAGCGCAGGGCAATTACCTACCTTTTCTCGAAGCGTTTTGTCGTATTTTTGTATCCATATAGATTCAGTATGGATAGAACTAGAAAGTCCAAATTATCAGAAACTAGTTCCATGGGCGTTAGTTATGGCAATAAGTCCTTGAGTAACGAAACAGCCAAGCCACACATTTTCCTAAGCTGTTGAGTTTGTTGAGAACTCAAAACTAGGACTCACACAGAATGCTATACGCTAAGATGAGGGAGTGTTAGGTTAGGGCGTGTAGAGTTAATAACTTGGTTCTCAATTAGATCTGACTTTTTTTTACAGTGCAATCAACACGTAATCTGCTCGTTGACCTTACTTCACATGAAATGTTTTTGATGGGATTATTTATGAGATTTTCAAGCATTCTCTACAGAGAGACCATTAGTACGATTGTTCCCCATTTAGCCTGTTGGTATTTTTTAGGGTTCCATATATTAAGTCTAAGGGTCGGTCCCTGCTGCTGAGCTAGCAGTAAAGTTTGTTTCTCACAAATAGAAAGGGTCAAGGGTAAAATATTTCAGCCTTAACAAATATTGACATTGTAGTGCTCGGTGCCGAATCATGAATCACTATTTCGTTTACACATAACCCTGTTTTTTTTTGTATGTACTCGTATGTTGCGTGATGTGATTTAATTCACAGGTTTTTAACCAACTTCTAAAAACGAAATGGACGGGCAATTGCCTTTACCGGGTTCTGAACCTATATTTCAACAGCCAATAACAACATCTGCTGTCTGGACAGCAGTAACTCGAAAAAAATGTTGATAAAATGAAAACTATTGGGGCAAACTACTTACGTCTAACTTTTATTGAACCAAATAGTTTCGCATCAAACTAAAGAAGTATCACGTAAATCGGATCATAAATCTCAGCGTAATCAGATTAAATAAATACAGAATAGTAGATTGTTAACCAAGGGATGGAAGCATCTAGTGAGAGCGCCAATAGTTTGAGGCAGAAATGGGTGTTTTCACCCGAGTTACACACTCTACTTTTCATTTCGAATACGAGGAAAGCAAATAAAAGTCAAATAAAAAAATTATAACAATAGAGATTGATCACGTATCAAGTATTGTACTTCCCGCCTTTTTTTTAATTTTTGTTTTTCATTTGCATTTTTTTCAGGGCAGGCAAGTCTTTTGACCATACCGCCTTGTCATTAGTTATATTTTTCCGTACAAAATAGTCGTAGTTTTTTTAATTTCTTCATTTATTTTTTTTACGCACATATTTTTTTGAAGCGCTATAGTTTTTTTTTATGATTTGACGCGTTACGGCGGGTGATTTAGTCAGGTTTAGTCGGAGTCTCAATCTTAAAACACTCAGTATTTTAAGGTGTAACTGTCCAAATAATAATTGTTTGTGCTAATTACATTTTATTTTATCGTAACTCAACTCTTCGTAGTTTATGACCATTCAAAAACCAGAATGTTGTATTGACTTAATCGAACTTTGACTGTATCCGTTTTTGCCATTGCCTCGAGATGTGCTGATATTTATTTTTACTTTTCCGCCCTAGGGCCGAAATGTATCACTTTCAACCCGCGTATCAGGTAAGCAATGACCCACTTTCAGAGCATGAGAGATGAAAAAATATACCAATCGAATAATATCCGACTTCAGGATTAGGTTCTCACCTATTCCTGAAGTCGCATAAAAATGGGTTATTATGGTTCCCTGCTCATTAAACTTTTGAGTACCCAATACGTACTAAATAAGTACTTATACGTGCGTATTTCTGTCATGTATTTAGTACTTAACTTAATATTAAATATTTTAACTAAGAACCAAACTATGTCAATCCACGCGAATTATGTTTCAAAACGTTTGTTACTAATGAATATTCTACAAATAATTACGGCATTGCGGCACGTTTGTTGCTGTGCCTTTTGTACTATTTATTAATACTTTAGTACATAACTTAGGCTGTTTATGAAGCACTAAATCTTCTTTTTATTGTAAACTAGCGGGCGACCACGGCTTCGTCCGTGATAAATTTCAAACTAAAACCTTCCTTGAAAACCATTCTATCCATTAGTGAAAGTAGCATGAAAATCGGTGCAGAAGTTTTTGAATTTATCACGAACAGACAGATAGACAGACACCGAGGAGGACTTTGTTTTATAATATATATCGGTAGTGATACATATGTATCCTTTACATGTAAAGGAAAACTACGTCAACATCTTGAAGAACATTTACGATAGCTGTACGAGTAGAGTCAGGTTGGATAGAATTGGTGACCCAAATAACATAGAGAGAGGAGTTCGTCAGGGCGACCCAATCTCCCCAAAACTCTTTATCGCTGTTCTACAACATGTAATGGGAAATCTGGCATGGTTCAAACGAGGTATTAACATAAATGGAAATTACTTAAGTCACCTCAGATTCGCAGACGATATGGTGTTGTTCTCAGAAAGTTCATTACAATTAAACACGATGATAAACGAGTTACATCAAGCTGGTTCAAAAGCTGGTTTAGAAATGAACCTTGAAAAAACAAAGCTCATGACTAACCATCGTACGTCAACAATATTAATCAACAGCGTACCTACCTCTTGAATTTGTTGACAAGTACATCTACCTTGGAAAACAAATATCCTTTAATAAAGATAGAAATTCAGAAGAGGTGGACCGAAGAGTCGCTATCACCTGGAAAAAGTTCTGGGCCCAAAAAGAAATTCTTAAGTCGAATTTGAAATTAAATGATTTATTTTATTTGTCTCACTAAATGGCTCTTACAAACGTCAGTAAGTACTTAAAATAAAAAATGTCATTGCTTCTATATTTACATGTACTGCCAGATTCGCAAAGCAATAAGTAGAACCGAGAGAAAGAACCTGGCAATAAAACTCTCGGTCTTTTTTGCCTTTATCCACCAAAAAATTAGTTATGGACACAGCCATACTTCTATGCTGACCTACGGGTGCCAAACATGGACCTTTAATGTCATAACTAGCAACACAATCCAAACTACCCAAAGGAAAATGGAAAGAAGCATCATGGGCTTAAAGCTCAAAGATAGGTTACGAAACACGGCCGTACGTAAGAAGACCAAAGTAATAGATGCGTTAGGAAATTCGTTACAAAGAAAGTGGAAATGGGCAGTTCACTTGGCTAGGTATGATGACAACAGGTGGACATCGCAAAAAGAGCGAGAGGTCGCCCACACGCCAGTTGGGTTGACGAAATATTAGCTACAGCAGGCAGAGAGTGGTTAAACATCGCCAAAGATAGAGAGAAGTGGCATGCCTTGGAGGAGGCTTTTACCCAAAGGGGGCCCGTACAAGAATGAAGAGATATTTAATTTTATTACCATAACAATGGTAAGTAAAAATTTTTTTATTACCATAGTCACAATCATTAATTCTAATAGTTAATTTAATTGAATAATAATATATGATTTTATAATTAATTAATACAATTTTTGTGATCAATCTATAATTTATTATCCAATAATTATAATGTATTTGTAGTTTATTTTGATTATTTTATTTTATTGCACGATATTATGTTTGATTTTAGTCGGATTGTGTTTGTTAATTGTAATAATTTTGTGTTGTGATCAAATTAATTATTTTTGCATGGAATAAATAAAGCTTTATTATTACATATGTATCATACATACATATGTATCACTACCTAAATATTAGAAATATAAGTATAATTTTTGTCAGTTGTCTAGATCCCATAACACAAGATTAGGTACAGCTAAGTTTGGGCTAGATGACCTTGTGTGAGAATGTCACACAAGGTCTGAAAACACAACCTGTACAACTGTACCGAAGCATTACTTGTGTACCCGCCCGCATGAAATAATTTTCTCGTTTCCAATTTCTATTACGAGAATACATTACCAGGATAAAAAGTAGCATATTATGTCCTTCCTAGACTCTCCTGTACCAAATTTCATTTAAGTTTGTTCAGTAGTTGAGGCATGAAAGCATAACAGGCAGACAGAGTTACTTTCTCATCCATAATCCATATTTCTTTAGGATCTACATCAGTATTATAAAGAGTAAAGATTTTTGATTGTTGAATAGTCTCCGTAATTACTTAACCGATTTTGAAAACTGTGTGATGCGTGCTATAGGCTACTTTGGGGATTAGGAATGAGCAACTAAATCTGGCGGACGGAGACGTGGTAATCAGCTTGTATTAAAAAAAAAAGAAAATTCTAATAGTAAGGAAAGGATTACTCCAACTAAGTCTAACAATTTGATATCAATTCCTACCCAGATCTTCAGACAAAGCAGACAACAGAGTTTTAAATGACCTGTGTCCTGTATACAGTCAAAGTTTTATGACTAGTTGGAAACTTTTTTATTTTTCCAATCGAAGTGAGAAGTTGGTTTAACTTGGGGATATTTTATAGTTAGCGGGTATAAGAATATGGTCGAGGCCATGTTTAAAAGTTTTAATACGCTTTCTTTTATCTTTAGGTATAGAATTGAGTAAGAAGAATTAATAAGAAGAAGAATTAAAGTTATCTTATCTTATCTTAATAATATTCACTTTAATTGTCAAGTCCTTGTTCACACTTTTTTTTTTTTTTTTTTTTTTTTTTTAATTCCGCGGCCCAAGGCCGCGGCCGCTCTAACGTCCGTTGCCGGGCGTCCCTGGTTACTAGCAGAGGGTATGTCCAGTGGCGCCCGGCGGACTTTGACCACCCCTGTGGTCTCTGCGGGTGTTTGGTCGGGACGAGAATCCCGCGTCATTGGGGTCGGGTTTTATCCCGCGTCAGTGAGTGAATCTGGTTGCGTGCTATGGGGCAAAGGCCCCGCAGCACGCATCCCTTCTAGCCTGCTTCTGTAAGGACGGTGGGTGGCGATCCCGCCGTCCTCAGACCCCGATCATGGAGGACGATAGTCTTGGGCGTAGTCGCGTAGTCTGGGGCGGCCTGGCCGCCGACTACGGAACTCGGCGGGGAGGGTACGCTCCCTCTCCCTCCCGGCCGCCTCCTTCGCGAGCATGACTTGCTCGCAGAAGGACACGGCCGCGTTCCACCTACTCCCGCTGGATACCATGGCTTGAAGCATGGTCCCCAGCGAGAGGGTATCCACGCCCAGACCCACTACGAGGTCCCGGCGCTGACTCGCCCACGCTGAGCACTCCACCAACGTGTGGAGTGCGGTGTCGTCGTCGGAAACCTCGCAGTGTTGACACCGGGGTGTGACCTCACGATGCATGCGAAACAGATAGCTACCGAAGCATCCATGCCCGGCAACCATCTGCGTCGCACGGTACGTGAGGTCACCATGCTGCCTCTGCAGCCAATCGTCCATGATCGGTCTCACCGCCGCGATGAAGATGGCACCCCCCTTGGGTTGCTCAAGTCGCACCCTCCATGACTCCATGAGATCCTGGCGGAGTTGGGACCGCTGGTCCTCGATTTCTCGAGACGCAGGCCTGTGGTCCCGCTCCAGCGCCTCCTTGCGCCATTGGAACAATGACGCAAGGGCTCTCGCTTCCAGGTCCCATGGAGGGGTCCCGGCTAGGAGACATGCAGCCTCTCCGGAGATCGTGCGGTACCCCCGTACGGTTCTGACGGCCAAGGTTCTAAGTGGTCTGTTTAACAGAGTCACGTTCCCCTTGACCGCCAACCTATCCGCCCATACAGGAGCCCCGTATAGGGCCATACTCCGCACGATCCCCAGGTACAGTCTCCTGCAGGAGGCGTTGGGTCCCTTTAGGTTGGGCATCAGTCGCGAAAGCGCGACCGATGCCTGCGTCACCTTGGGGACCAAACTTCGGAAATGTGGTCCGAAGTTCCATCGGCTATCAAGTACGATCCCTAGGTACTTCATCGAGGGCTTGATGCCGATGCTAACGCCTCCCATATTTATGCTGGAACCTTCTGGTGGACCGTTCCGAGGTCTGTGAAAACACAGAACCTCGGACTTGTGCAAGGCCACCTCCAGTCCCAGCTGCCGTATCCGACCCACGACTCGAGCAACACCCGTCGTGACCTTGAGTGCTGCCTCCTGGTACGTTGCACCCCGCGCCGTGACGAGGGTATCGTCGGCGTAGCACGTTACGCCGACACCCCTAGGCAACGCACCCCGCAGCACCCAGTCGTAGCCGATGTTCCACAGAAGCGGCCCCAGGACCGACCCCTGCGGAACACCGCATGACACATCTCGCCGAACTGGCCCGAGCCAGCTGGGGAAAGCTATGGCCCTCTCCGAGAGATAGGCCCCGACAATACGACGGAGGTAGAGAGGCGTTTCGTGATACACGAGCGCCTCCCTAACGCAGCTCCATGGCAAGGTGTTGAACGCGTTGGCGATGTCAAGAGACACCGCCACCACCACCTTGCCCTGCGAGACTGCTTCCTCCGTCAGGCTCTTCACGCGCATGATCGCGCTCACGGTGGAGCGTCCCCGACGGAAACCGAACTGGTTATCCGCCAGGTCTGGCCCCACACTCGTGAGATGCTCGACGAGGCGTTCCGCGATAATTCGCTCAAAGAGCTTACACACCTCGTCGAGCAACACGATCGGCCGGTATCCGGACGGTGAGTCCACCGGCCGCCCCGCCTTACGGATCAGGACCAGTTTCCCCGTCCTCCACACCTTGGGAAACTGGCCCCTTTCGAGGCATGCGCTAAAGAGCCCCATCAGTCGAGGCCCGAGTTCTTCGAGGGCCAGGACCCATGCATGGCCAGGAATGCCGTCGGGTCCGGGGGCAGTGATTTTCCGGCGTTTAAGCCGGTCTGGGCGGCGACGCCTCCGGCGAAACCTGGTGTACCGGCGGCGGGCGGAGATGCATGCTGCGCGCAGCTCTGCAATCTCCGGCGACCACCAGTACACCTGCTTCCTGGCCGGTCTGGGTGTAACCCTAGGCATCGAAGCATCACAGATTTGCGACATGGCTCTCCTGAACCACTCCGCCTCGGCATCCACATCGGCAGGCCGGTCCGGCGCCGGAATCCAGGCCTGCACGATGGATGCCTCCAGGAGAGCCTCCCGATCCAGATGGTGAAGTGCCCAACGCGGATCCGGGGGATTTGCCACCGGCTGTGGGAGGTCAGATGGGGGGACGACATCGAACCGGATGTACCGATGATCCGAGTGCGTCTCCTCACCCTCCTCCACGCGCCAGCCTGTAATACGGGCGGCGAGGTCAGGGGATGCGAACGTTACGTCCACGATCGATTCCCCCCCCCGCCGCCAAAAGGTGGCGACATTCCCCCGGTTGAGGACCTCCAGACCACGTGTTCTGGTCCAGTCCTCAAGAAGCCTCCCCTTGTCCCTGGTTTCCCGGGAGCCCCACGCCTCACTCCAGGCGTTGAAGTCTCCCAGGAGCAGGACAGGGCGAGGACGGCACCCTTGTTCACACTGGCTTTTAAACTTTCGCGTTTTATATTTACAAAATACAAAACATCGTTTATACTTACACTGATAATTAGGTGCCAAAACATCTTTCATTAGAGTCCCCATTCATCGAAATCTATCCACCTGTTAGGCCTGTAGAGGCTCAGCATAGGCGAGTCAGCGCCGGGACCTCGTTGTGGGCCTGGGCGTAGATACCCTCTCGCTGGAGATCATGCTACCAGAGCCAGTGGAACGCGGCCGTTTCCTTCCGCGAGCAGGTTATGCTCGTGAAGGAGGGGGCCGGTAGGATGAGGGAGCGTACCCTCCCTGCTGAGTTCCGAAGTGTGCGGCGAGGGCACCGCAGACTCATTTACCCCCAGGACATCGACCTCCATGATCGGGGCCTGATTAGCAACCCACCGTCCTTACAGATGCAGGGTAGAAGGGCTGCGTGCTGTGGGGCTTCACCCCACGCACGCCTTCACTCACCGACGCGGGATAAAACGCGACCCCAAAGATGCGGGGTAACACCCGAACACCACGCATCTTTGGCCACGCAGGTGGCCAAGGTCCGCCGGGCGCCACTGGGAATTCTTTCAGTGTTTACCAGAGGCGCTCGGCAATGGACGAAAAGAAAAGCCTGTAGAAGGGAACAAAGAAAACTACATACATAGGTATGTACTAAGTATAACATAACATAACATAAATACTGAATGGAGTGAGGCGTTACCTGGCGAAAGTCCATGATAAAACAATGGTAAATATGATGTTTAATTTTTTAAATAATAGCATAAATTTCGCTCAAAAAGACAGTACAAACGTCGACATATGTTTCACCTCTCCACGAGGCATTATCAAGACTGTCTCAAAGAGAACAGCTGTTCTAAAAATTAAACATCATATTTACCATTGTTTTATAACATAAATATTCTTTATTGTACACCAGTTTAGAAAATACATTAAAAACACAAGAGAAGGAAGACTGACAAAGCTGTCATTATCACTACATGCCGATAAAAAACTAGCATCATCACTATCGCAAGAGCCGCTCATTACTTATGCTATTATTGCTATATAACAATTATTACAAAATACAAATGATTAATTTTGTAATACAAAAAAAATTAAAAATAAACGAACACTTACTATTATAGATACCTATTAAAAATTGAAAATATAGTTCTTCCTTACCACCCGCCAGATGAGTGTAGGAATTTCCATAACATACATATCAAGCACAGTTATTCGCGATAAAAAACAACAATAATCATGGAAAACCAAATAGAGCTGGTACGCCAGAAATCAACATAACAACCTTATTATTGTGTTTTTAATGGAAAGCAATCACACTGAACGCATCCAAGAGCAACACTAGGGACACTGATTCAATTCAATTCTTTGTTATGGCCTCTGCTTGCACTTGCAGCAACTTGCCAATGACCAGTGAGTAAAGCTAATAACGTAGGAGATTTTAACTGTGGGTCGAAATTATGATCCGTGGCCGAGTAGTTCCATAACACTGTCAGTGTCTAAACAAAAAAAAATAGGTTCCATAAAAGAATACAATTAAAACTACCATAGATAAAAAATATTCTATCTACAGTAACTACTAACTACACAATACATCCTACTAATATTATAAACGCGAAAGTTTGTGAGTATGTATGTATGTATGTATGTATGTATGTATGTATGTATGTATGGATGGATGTTTGTTACTCTTTCACGTAAAAACTACTGAAGGGATTTTAATGAAACTGTACAATAATATAGCTTATACATTCTGATGTAAGTGATGTCCTATGTGTTATTCTGATAACACATAGGCTACAATTTATAAAGATATTGTGTGAATTGTTCAAAATATGACGATAAGTGTCAAGTAAGTAGGAAGCGACGATGACAAACCGAGTGCGCGATACTACGGGAACGGGAAAAAATCCAAATTACCACGCGGACAAAGTCGCGGGCGACCACTAGTTAAGATATAAATAGATAAGAGACCACAAAAAAGGGGGATAAATTTACGTAATTTAAGTAGGTAGGTACCTATAGTTTTAATTTATTATATTCAATATATTTACAAAGGGTTTTGATAAAAGGGGTGTGGACCAGGGCTAGAAGAGTTTTGAAAGATGTAGGCAGAGGGATATTAGAGGAAAGCACATCGTAAAGAGAAATTCGTTGATTTGGACAGGAGAAGAAATGTGATCCGCGTCACCTTCATCCAAACCGCATTCACAAAGAGAATGATCCCTAACCTTAATCTTTGCCAAGTGAACTGGCGTACAGGCATGACCTAAACGGAGACGAGAAACTACCGATGTCAAGTTTTTTCCAAAGCCCCGATTCTTAAAAAACCATGGCTTTTTGGGCACTAGTGGTTGGATGTCACCATAGTATTTGCCCTTTTTTTTTGAGACAGACGCCATACCTCGTTTCATGCACAAGATAATGCTGTCTCCTGGAACTTGTGACAGAGCGATGGTAAGTAAAATGTTTTAAGAAAAAACTTTTTAAAAATTTATAATAGCATTAATTTTTCGCAGAATTAAAAAGACAACAAAACGTCGACAATTGTTTCGCCTCTAAACGAGGCATTATCAAGACTGTCTCAGAGAGAACAGCAAAATTCGTGGTTGGAACGTGTTTGCTTATAAGTAAACGTGTGCAAATTTCATTATTGCGATGTAGGATTCTTTACAATAAGTAATGTGGGTAGAAACCTCAGATCACGCTAACTAAGTTCCAAAAATAGGTATTCACCAATACATGACCCTATCTGTTTGATTTATTTCCTGTCTTTTGATAAGTTGCGTAGAAAAGCCAAATGACACACACAAACCAACAACAATTAATGTGTCTGTCTGTTCGTAAACAGATTAAGTAAGGGAGATGTGTGAAAATCTATTTGTTCGTTGAGTAAGGTGTCCGCGTCTCTTCTAACTATTTCTAGCCTTTCCCAAACACTTAACTTGAACCCTTTCTCACATAAACGTAAAACTTTAAAAGTGTTACTATTGTTCAAGGAATGACCAGTGTCAAGAAGATGCTTCGCGAAGAGGGATTTCTCAGGACAACCATTGCGGGACGCCGCTCTATGTTCCTTATATCTAATCTCGAAGGACCTGTCAGTCTGTCCCACATATTTCAAAACACATTCATCACAACTCAACAAACAAACACCTGATCTGCGTGAGACCGACACCGAATCCTTGCCATTACATAGCTACCTCAAGGTGTTCTGAGTTCTGAAAGCAACAAATATCCTACTTTCCCTCATGATCTTAGCTATACTCAACGAGACGGAACCCACGAACGGCAAACAGGCCGTGTACTGTCTACGTCAATCCTACAGCTAAGTTCCAGGCAGAACTAAAGCTTGCTTTGAAATCCACGACTTATTTATTCCCTGAGAACTCTTCGTTGCATAAAACTTTGATAAACATGAATCCCAGTTGTCCGTTGTTTTATGGCCTTCCAAAAATACACAAGGAAGGGTGCCCAATTAGACCTGTTGTCGCATACAGGGGCGCTCCAGCATACAATTTGTCGAAGTTTTTGAACACAATCATTAAAGGAACAATAGATTTTAACCCAAAATTTTCTATAAAAAATAGTACTGACCTCATAAACAAGATTAAAAATATTAAGTTACCGTCCAATGCTCAACTTGTGTCTTTGGACGTGAAAAGTTTGTTCACTAACGTACCGTATAATGAAGTATTAGATATTTTAAAACACAAATTAACAATAAAAAGGATCAATTTTAATAAAATAGAAGAAATTTATAACCTAACAAGATTGTGTATGACTCAGAATTACTTTCAGTTCAACAACAGTTTTTTTCTACAGAGGAATGGTTTGGCTATGGGATCGCTACTCAGTCCTTTAATAGCTGAAATATTTATGGATGCATTCGAGACTAACCACATAGTTGGGAACGTTCACGTCTTGTACTATTTTAGATATGTGGATGATATTATTATCTGTTGGACAGGAACAAAGCGTCAGCTCAGCGTCCTTGTCTCCAAGTTGAACTCAGTACACCCTAGAATTGATTTTTCACTAGAGGTGGAGTCAGATTCCACTCTCAATTTCTTAGACCTTTCAATTACTAGAAGGAACGGTATTCATGAGTTTAGTATCTATAGGAAACCAACAGTTACAGACACAGTTATTCCTTACTCATCCAATCACCCATGGCAACATAAAATGGCAGCTTTCCACAGCTTACTGAGCAGGTTACTGGCGGTACCGTTGAGCCCACAGGCATTTGGTGAAGAATTGTCCATCATTTGCTACATAGCACAAAGTAATGGATATGACGTAGGAATGGTCCACTCATTATTAAATAAAAAACGCAGAAAGGCTAGTTTTCATTTATTACATCCGACTCAAGATCCACCTAGGAAGTACACGGCCTGTTTGCCGTTCGTGGGTTCCGTCTCGTTGAGTATAGCTAAGATCATGAGGGAAAGTAGGATATTTGTTGCTTTCAGAACTCAGAACACCTTGAGGGAGCTATGTAATGGCAAGGATTCGGTGTCGGTCTCACGCCGATCAGGTGTTTATTTGTTGAGTTGTGATGAATGTGGTTTGAAGTATGTGGGACAGACTGGCAGGTCCTTCGAGATTAGATATAAGGAACATAGAGCGGCGTCCCGCAATGGTTGTCCTGAGAAATCCCTCTTCGCGAAGCATCTTCTTGACACTGGTCATTCCTTGAACAATAGTAACACTTTTAAAGTTTTACGTTTATGTGAGAAAGGGTTCAAGTTAAGTGTTTGGGAAAGGCTAGAAATAGTTAGAAGAGACGCGGACACCTTACTCAACGAACAAATAGATTTTCACACATCTCCCTTACTTAATCTGTTTACGAACAGACAGACACATTAATTGTTGTTGGTTTGTGTGTGTCATTTGGCTTTTCTACGCAACTTATCAAAAGACAGGAAATAAATCAAACAGATAAGGTCATGTATTGGTGAATACCTATTTTTGGAACTTAGTTAGCGTGATCTGAGGTTTCTACCCACATTAGTTATTGTAAAGAATCCTACATCGCGATAATGAAATTTGCACACGTTTACTTATAAGCAAACACGTTCCAACCACGAATTTTGCTGTTCTCTCTGAGACAGTCTTGATAATGCCTCGTTTAGAGGCGAAACAATTGTCGACGTTTTGTTGTCTTTTTCATTCTGCGAAAAATTAATGCTATTATAAATTTTTAAAAAGTTTTTTCTTAAAACATTTTACTTACCATCGCTTTGTCATGGATTTTCGCCAAGTAACGCCTGTTTCTATCCAATACTTGTGACAGATCTTGTGTCGATATTTCAGTATACTCCAAAGAGCCTAGTCTGGCTGCTTGTTTTGCGCATGAGTCAGCTGTTTCATTACCCGGAATGTTTGAGTGACCGGGGATCCAAGCGAGACAGATTGCAAGACTTTTCAGATGCCACCTAAAGAACGCCTCTCTAATTTAAAAATGACAGGGGACCTGGACTTAATGCGAAAGGGGTGTGAATGAACAGGAGACAGCTTTTGGAATCAGATAGTATTATAGAATTGTTCAGGTTATGAGATAAAACATACAGAATAGCTATAGACTCTCCCGTAAAAACTGAAGTCATAGAGGGACATTTAAAGCTAAGAATAATGTGGAACTTTGGAATCCATAAAGCTGCTCCTACAGAACCACAATAGTCTGACTTCGAAGCATACGTGTAGCTTTTAGTCCACCCATCGAAATTATTGGATATCGAATTACTGTAGGCAAAGTTAGCACAAATGTCATGTTTTTGGACCCCCATGTCAAGTATTATTGGAGGAGAATAAATGATAGCTTCATAAGGATACAGAGGATTTAGTTGGGACTGAATGACAGGATTTGGAAGACGGGTGAATTTTATGAAGCTATTTAAGATGCAAGGAAGGTTATCAGGACACGAGATTGAACCTATATTGTATAGATCACCAAGAATACTGAGTTTATCCAAGAGGACATGCTGAGAGTTTTGTACACGTTTGAAAAGAAATTTGTCCGATAAGTACTGTCTACGGAGGAAAGTGGAGTACCTACTGCTTCTACTTGCATTGCATTGATTGGGGAAGATTTCATTGCTCCAAGGATAATACGCAAACATTTTGACTGACTTTTGTCTAGTTTTGCAAGAGAGGATTTATTTCAGGGATCTAATAAAAATGAAGCGTAATCCATATGGCTGCGAAAAATTGCATTATATAATAATTTTGGATTGAATGGGTGAGAACCCCACCATGCACCAGAAAGTGACCGAAGGATATTAATATTTTTGATGCATTTACTACTAATATAATCAAAGTGTGTTGCCCCAGTCATTCTTGAGTCAAGCCACATGCTAAGAAAATTTAGCATTAGAATATTGAGGGATTGTCGAACCTTCAATCTGCAAGTCAACTGATAGAATATTTCTTTTCCTATTAAACACACCTTGCATTTAGAAGGGGATAAAGAAAGACCATGATTTAGAAGCCAATGATTTAAGTGGATTAAGGCATTGTTTAGGTTAATTGAAAGTTCTTCAATAGAGGAAGACGAAGCATACAATGCTAAGTCATCTGCATATTGAAGAATCTGGCAAAATGGTTGGACTACTTCCTCGACATCATATGTATACAAACTGTAAAGGAGGGGACTTAGAACCGAGCCCTGGGGAAGACCTTTCCAGATGGTTCTAGGGGGAAGAAGGCAGTTTTGGTTCTTAATAATTATCGATCTTTCCATTAAAAGATTTGCACAGAAATGGACTAGCTTGTCTGGAACATTTTGTTGGAGTTTATTTCTGAGTACCGGAAGAAGGATATTGTCATAAGCTGCTTGAATGTCTAATAAAACAGTTGCCATATATTTCTTTTGAAGGAGGGATATACGAATCTCGGAAGTTAGAATGCTAAGGCTATCCAGAGTGCCCATATTCCTCCTGAAGCCAAACTGGGACTTAGCCAAAATTTCTCGACTCTCCGAAAACCATTCTAAACTGTGTTTTATAAGGTGCTCTGTTATCTTGCACAGCACTGAGGACAGTGCTTTCGGGCGCCTACTGGGGAGGATGGGGCAACACGACGTTTAAGGACTGGGACGATTATTTGAGTTTTCCAATCAAGAGGAATACTCCCACTGTTAAATATGCCATTAATTATGCCCAGAAAGTGAATTTGGACAGGGACTGGAGCCTTGACAATAAAAGAATATGGGATTTGATCAAACCCTGGAGCTGAGTCTTTTAATCCCTCGATTGCTAGCTGGAATTCTTGAGCTGTGAAGTTATTATTAAACATTCCCTCATGTTGAGTAGGAGCTGAAGGGCGGACAGCGGATGGAATAGAGTCATAAGTAGGAACCCATGGTGGGGCTAACCTATCAGCAAAGGTGTCAACCCACGATGTCAAATCGTTGTCAGTAGCGTTGACTATATTACAGGATCCTCTGAATCTTTTTATTTGTTTCCAAACAATTGAAGATGGGGTTCTGGGAGATCCTTGTGTCCAACCTTCCTTTTCTTTGTGGACAGGGTTCTTCGAGTCAGTGCTGCTTGACGTTGATAGATAAGCAGATTTTCAATTGTCATAGATCTGCTGTAATTCGATTCAGCCTCACGTCTGGATTTAACAGGTCAGTACACTCTGCATCCCACCATGGGGTCGATAGAATGGACTTAGAAGGGACTTTAATGGAAATATGGGCATTTGCACAGGAGATAACGGAGTCACGGAATAGGTTGTAGGACTGAATAATATTGCTGCCAGTGGGAACCAACAGAGATGATATTTTGGTCTCCAAAGATGCACCATAGGCAGGCCAATCTGCCTTAGACAACCTGTATCTAAAGGAGGGGGATGGATTCAGTGGATGAGATATAGTCATAGAAAATTTTATTATAATAGGGAAACGATCACTTGCGTGAGAATGGTAAAGAACTGTCCAAAAGGATATAAGATAAAGAGAGAGAGAGCAGATATTGAGGTCAACAGCACTAAGGTTTTAGAAAGGGAGAACTCGGCCTGTAGGGGATCTAGAATTTATAATGCACAAGTTAAGTTCATGCAGAACTTCTATAAGGCATAAGCAAATGCATCACGACTGGACCCCAGGAAGTATGGTGAGCATTGAAATCTCCCATAATGACTACAGGAGGAGGGACTGAGTTGAACAGTAAAAGAAGGTCAAGGATCAGGGTGGAGCAAGGATGAGGGATATACAAGGAAATGAATGATAAATTACATAACCTGGCAGCAACAATATTTATATGAGGGGAGTAAGAGGGAAGGTTAATCTGAGCAAAAGACTGTTTACGATTGAGCAAAAGAGCACAACCAGCAAAGCCATCAGCTCTGTCATCCTGAAGGCATGAGTAACCTGGAATACGAAATGTACTACCAGGTACTAACCATGTCTCCGAGACAGCTATCGCCACAGGGTTATACTTATTAATCAGTGATAACAGTTCAGGTTTTTTAGGTCTGAGGCTTTTAGTGTTCCACTGTATTATTGTCGGGTCCATTGGGTGATAGAGGAAGTAAGAAATTAGTAACTGATTGGGCAACGTTGGGCGGTAAAGAGATGTTATTTTGTGAGATAATAGATATAATCATGTTTAAAACAGAAGAAGATTTTGTGAAGATTGCAGATCTTGGGAGATATCTTGAGAACAAGAGGACTGAGAAATTGGGAATGCACAGCCATTAGGGGAGGAATGTCCATCTTGACTTATGAGTGCTTGGTGAGCAATCCTATCATAAGACTTGCCATGGGGAACATGAGGACGAGGAGACTTAAATATGGTTTTTTTATATGTTGTGGACTGAGAGGGGTAAATGGAGGCGGATGATGATTGAGAAAGTTGAGGAGTGGAGGATTTTGCAGCAGCTGAAAATGATTTAAGAACAAGAGGAGTGGCTTGTGAGGCTTCCATGTAGGATACACCCTCACGAGCCATGAGTTATTTAATGTCCTTTTGACGTTTGTGTTCGGGGCAGGATCTGTCGGTGGCTACATGATGTTGATTGCAGTAAAGGCAATTAGTTTCTGCAACACTAAAGGTGCATGAATTGCCCTGGTGTTGTTGTGCGCATTTGTAGCACCTAGGTGAAGATTGCCGACATTGGTCAGCCACATGGCCATACATACAGCAACGTAAACACTGAATAGTGGGAAATTCATACTGTTCTACGGGAAGGGATGTATGGAATGAGTATATATGGGAAGGGAAGGATTTGCCCCTAAATGTGATGACTATTGTTTGAGTTGGAACATATGTAACCATGTTGTCACTACCAATGGTTTTTCTATTGAGGCGACGAGCTTTGAGAATGTATCCAATGCCAGGGGGTAGGGCTATTGAGTTCACAAATTGGTCCATTGAAAGGTCAACGGGAACTGTGCGGACTACACCCATCCTTGAAATGTTATATGAAGGTATGTAAGCCTCATATTTATTGTCGATTAAAATTGAATTCCCAAGGAAATTGTTTGCGTCAACGGCATTTAAAATTTAACCGACATTTTATTCCTGCCGATCCTTTTAACTCCCCCCGTGGAAACATTTTTGATTTTATGGGCAACTAAAAACTGATCAAATTTAATAGGTTTTACTGAGTAACCTGCTGGTAAATTTTCGTCTTTTTTAGAAACTATAACTATAAACGGACCTTTGTCATTTTTGTCGTAGGATTTGACTCCTAACACTATTGTGGCATGATTGAAGATGGTTTGAATCGAAGCTGACGCAGATTCAGCATCTAAAATGGTTTTTTTTTGGGCGCAGCTACAGGTTCTTGTGATTCATTTCGTCTTTTTTGATGATTAATACGTGAAGGCGAAAACTCTTCAGTATAGACATAAAAATATCCGGTGGATCGGGGGGCTCCGGAGGATACCTACCAAACAACCGAAAAAATACTTAGAAACACTTAATTAGACTACAATATGACTCTGACGGAGAAATAGTGAAGAAAAAGGGCAAATAATTTGGAATTTCCCTATTATTATCTCACTTACACGATATTAACCCTGTAAGGTCAAAATGGTAGTCTCCAATGTCAATCAGGGACATCTGTATCATACAATTCAGTAACTAGAGTGCACTCATTTGTCAACAGTGTCAATGTCAGTACGTATGTCAGATGTCAATTGTCATGCATGATTGATAACTTATAACTAAACTTATATAATGTTGTAACGATTTAAGTTTGACAATAAAACTTAGTTTTATTTTTTAAAGTAAAATTAAATGAAGGTAGAAGCGTGGACGGCGAACAAACTGACATGTGAAAGTTTTAGAGGAGGAGAAGCGTGATAAATCCGTCTTCCTTAAGCTACTTCACCGAAAATGGATACTGGATACAAGCGGCTAACGTACACTATTTTTCATTTCAGCAGCGCGCCTCAGTTTAGTACCTACTGTCTTAGTCTTTGGGGTTTCGGACGGTTTGACTGCACTCGGTTCCTCAACAGGATCCTTGATGTTTTTGAGATCGAGCTATACGAGCAATCTATAGACTCAGACCCCGTGATTCGCTGAAAGAACTATTTAAAGAAATTAATGTTTTGACAGTTGCTTCTCAATATGTTTACGAGAACATCGTATATGTACGGAAGAACACAGAAGTCTTCAAAAAAAGGTCCGACAGCCATTATTATAATACAAGAAATAAAAATAAACTGTCAATGACAAAAATTAGACTTCATAAAGTTGGTAATTCGTTTGTAGGCAAATGTATAAAAATATTTAATAAAATTCCGCAGGATTTGGTTCAACATGCCTCTTAATAAGTTTAAAATAGTAGTGAAAAAACGTTTGATGAAGAAAGGCTATTATAATGTAGACGAATATCTTAATGATAAAAATGCATGGTCACCCTAATCTGCTGTTGTTAGCCACTCGTACAATACAAATTGTAACACAATGTAAACAAAAACATTATTAAAAAAGAAAATGGATAATCTACCTGAGTTTCTTGCTGGTATCTTCTCAGGAGAACCAACTTACCGAACCAGCGAAAGAATCATTTTCAAAGGGTTATTTATGTACTTAATTAACTTAGTATTTTTATAATATTGCTTGACATAAAATTGTAAAATTTTGACATTCATATGTGCTCTTTATGTGCCTAAACTGAATAAATGAAATTGATTCTTTGATTCTTTGAGATCAAGAAGCTATGTAATTCGGTGATGTTTACCTTGATGACCGGCGATGTAAACACATCCGTACCGTGACCAACATTTGTCTACTCCCAATCTTTCTCGTGCTGCCATAAAAATCTCGTGACGCGATTTAGTGAGGAACTCTGATATGGTTACATTAGAGCCCTTCAGCTTGGATTTAGAGAACCAGACTTTTTTTCTTACCGTTTGGCATTTAAATTTTACTAGTATGGGCCGGGGCTTATTGTTGCCAGATGCACGTCCCATTCGATGAGATCGTTCAATGTCAGCTGCTATAAAAGAATCCAAACCAAGTTGATCTCTGACGATATTGGACAAGACCACATCAGTGTCTTCACCACTTTGCTCGACCACACCATGCACAAGGAGGATTTTCCGGCGACTTTGCGTCTCCAGTTTGTCCACGTAACAGGCAACTTTCTCCACCTGCTGCTGCAGTAGGTTTAAAGCCTCCAAAACAAATTTCTTGAAACAGACAAAGTCTTCAGCGATGGATGAGGAGTCACTAGTGGATGCAATGCTAGTTGCCGTATCCAACCTGGCCTCAAACCTAGTAATCCCATCGTGGAACATGGTCCTTAGGCTTGACAAAGAATCTTAAACTTGCTCCATATTGTTATATTATTGACGCGAACGATGCTTAAAGTTTAGAAAAGGATAACACTCACACTGGCAAGTAGTTGGATTAGTAATTATATGTGTACATTAAAATTGTATTAACTTGTAGAATTATATTTTTAATTTATATTCGAATAAGAGCTTTTAAATGTTAAACCAACTTTCTCAACTACCCTCGAATAAGTCCTAAGTATGCACAACATACGCGCGTAAAACATAACCCTTCACTGACACATTTAAGAAAAAAAAGTAATAAATCCGGCCAAGTGCGAGACGGACTCACACACGAAGGGTTCCGTACCAAAACTGCAAACAAAATCACGTTTGTGGTATGGGAGCCCCCTTAAATATTTATTATAATCAGATTTTTAGTTATTGTTGTTACAGCGGCAACAGAAATACATCATCTGGGAAAATTTCAACTTTCTATCACGGTTCACAAGATACAGCTTGGTGACAAACGGATGGACGAACAGCGGAGTGTTAGTAATAGGGTTCCTGTTTTACCTTTTGGGTACGGAACCCTAAAAATAGACACATACCTAGGTTAAGCGAGTTTGGGCGGGTTGTTAATGATAACTAAAACGGGTACTTCGGTTAAATCGGAGACGTCTTGAAAAATACCAGATTATAACTATAGAAATATTTCTGTAAGTATGTTGAAGGGAAAGA
This sequence comes from Nudaria mundana, assembly GCA_963556515.1. Classification (NCBI taxonomy): domain Eukaryota; kingdom Metazoa; phylum Arthropoda; class Insecta; order Lepidoptera; family Erebidae; genus Nudaria; species Nudaria mundana. The sequence goes on along the minus strand of OY748287.1, from coordinate 6,410,150 downwards.
TGTATGTCAAGATCGTAACAAAGGGTAAGCCGTAGCCTTCTACTCCAATGTGTAGAACAGAATTTTGTATTGCTCTGTACCTACTTATTTTAATAATTGAGCGGAGTTTACGAAGCTCTTTCTTAGACGACTCGTGTATTTCGTTCGTGATCGAACTCCTCCTAAACGACTAGACCGATCTTTTTGAAATTTGGCACGGTTATAGTGACCGTCACCGTGAGTGCATATATCTGAATTCATAAAGATCGGTTCAGTCGTTTAGGAGTTCGACCTGGATCGACAAACTCAGCTCAATTATTGCAACAGCAGAATGCATTGCATACCTAGTTATTGTTAGATAGGATAATACTTTCATGTGGACGTAATACTCGTATTATACAATATTTAATATTTAGCAAACAAGCAATAATAGTCGCCATGATACAGTGTCAATTCTACCATTGAGTCTAGAGTACCACCGCTAGAGATGGGACCATAGATTATACTAGGGATGTAGATGCGTTATCTCTAGTCGATTCGAATTTTCCGTCTAACATTATGTACAAATCAAAACCCTTAATAATCAAAATAATATGAAGCAAAAATTGGATGATATCGATATCGGTATGGTCATCGCAGTTTTGTGGTACAGCGTTTCCTTTGTTAGGGAGAGGTCGCGGGTTCGAGTCTACTCGTATATCTATCATAATATCTAAATATTTATGTTCCTACAAAAATTTATTAACTCACACATTTAATATTAATCAGGAGATAAAACTCCGGTGGACTGTGACGTGACCGCTTATCTTCTGTCCCTGTGGTTTGAACTAATTAAATTGCCTACTACCTGTGCTACTACCAAATTATAATAAGGTGATAGTCAGTCGACATTTTTTTTTAATTCCGCGGCCCGGCCGCTCTCATTTCCGCTGTCGGGCGTCTCTGGCTCAGACGCAGAAGGTATTCCTAGTGGCACCCGGCGGACTTTGACCACCTGTGTGGCCTCTACGGGGGTTTGGTCGGGATTAGAACCCCGCGTCATTGGGGTAGGGTTTCATCCCGCGTCGGTGAATGAATCTGGTTGCGTGCTGTCGGGCTGAGGCCCCGCAGCATACTTATGTCAATCTAGCTGACACGCAAAAAACACAGTGACACAAAAATTTTCTAGGTATCCATAAATTACTTCAATTTGTTTAAACTCATTAGGTAATAAAATTGAATTCATTAAGCTGCATCAAAAGCATAAACAGGTATGGGAATTGTATTTAGTAGCACAGCTATGTTCATATTTACCTTTGAACCAGGTTTGCCTTTCAATTTCGTACATATCATACGACTTGTTGAATAACCGCAATGCAAACGAATACGTAATTCAAAGCATTTCAATAGATCGCATTTGTGTAGCCTACGTTTCTAATTTTAACACTGCAAATTCAAGCAAATAGTCTGGTTTGCCAACATTGATTGCAATGCCTTTATTGTTTGTGTTGAAATTAATGAATGTTCAGGTAACCTCTACGTTTATACAAATCTAGCTGCAGGACAGCAAACGTAGTACCGGCTCAAATTAACATTTTTTAAGTAAGTACCTAACCGCCGAATACTGAAACGTCACTCAACTAATTAGATACTCTCAAAAGTGACGTTTATGTAGGAAAAATTTAAGTACACATTAACATATTAAAGTAATACTCGTATATAGAATCACGTAAATAGAAAACAGCTGAGTTAACATTGTTCACTAATGTTATTATCGGTCATTGCCCCCGCGTAGAAATAGAATCAAAGTAAAATTTGTTGCGTGTTTCGTTTATTATTTACGATTCCAGCATATTTAATTAGGTACCTGTTAATATGTATTATACATGTCTTCAACTTTTAGACTCATTGAAGTTAGTCATTATGACATATAACTTAAGGGAGCGAAGCGAGCGGCATCTCAAGTCTCTGCATAAAACCACCACTAATATCTGTGCGACATGTGTGCCATCTGCAAGCTCCATGTGCCTACTGAGTTGGCTAAAGTGGAACGCGAACAGTTGCGAAGAATACCCGAAATATAGAATTTATAAAAAAAATTAAGGAGTCGATTTGACGTAGGTTATCTATCTAGGGTTAAGTAATAGGTCGTACAGTAGACCTCGCGAACATATCAAGTTCATTTTGAGATTTCCCCCAATTTCCTCCCCCATAAACAATAAGTTACAATGAAAAAAAAAATTTAGGTAAAGGAATTCTGTCAAGTTTCGTAGAGTTCGGATAATAAATGGGGCCACTAGCTCAGAAAAACATAAAAACATTATTTGAGTTTTTCCCTCCCATTTTTTCCATCCAAAAAAGCTCACCATGAAAAAAATGTATTAAATCAAGGAACACTTGTGCCAAGTATCGTGAAGTTCGGATAAAAACTGTGGCTGCTAACCCGGAACACACACACACACACACACACATATCACGCCTATATCCCCGATGGGTAGGCAGAGGTGCATTACACACCCACAATTTGCCAGTATTTTTAGTCCCACGTAATAGGGGTCAAGCCTATTGCCGTCGCCGGGCACATTTATAATGGGTTATGTCCAACCCCGTTGCCTTGCGATGAAATGTTGATGAAAGGCAACAAAATCTTACGTGCCAGCCGCTATAGCACAGTCAATTAAAGTCCTGGGGGCTCAACTCGTCAACTCGCAGGTGAGAAACTGGTGATCACCCGCGAGTTAGCACCTTCTGATTTTACCTACTTTTCTTGTCATCAACTCGTGCGCCCGTTTATAGTACAGTCATTACTTTAAACCAAAAGCACTAAAGACTGTTTGTATTTTTATGGCTGTGTTCAAAAGTGATATAGTTAGTATGCTATCGTTACGCTTTGTTAAGTAATCATGTAGATATATGTTATTTTTATAGCAAGAATCTCTACATATGTAACTTATACATAAGTAGGTACATAGTTATATTATAAGTATGTACCTACAACTTTTTTTTATGAAAACCCTCATACATTATATTAAAAAGTAACATAGTATGATTTTAGGTTATGTATGCTTGTCAGAGTTCAAAGAATCATGAGTTGCTTTTATTGGAATAATCTTATAGATACACCAAACATTTTTTTCTAGATTTTTTGATAACCCTTGTAAAGAATCTTGAAGGCTCTTATGTTGTTATGTATTCCTGGTACATTTGAGGTTTGTGTCTTTGATTATGGACAATCATTTTCATCTGTACTCGGTGCACATTTCTTTATTTTTCATCGGGCCAAAAAAAATGTATCATGCGCTTAGTAGGGCAGTATAGATATATTTTACCAGAGCCGCTTGGGTCCCTTAATTCTCTATTACAAGATACACAAACAACAAAGTACTAGGCGTACAGAACTATAAAAGAGCAGTCGCCAACTGTTATTTCGCTCCGTTTGGTTTATTCAAAATGTGTTCGAAGAAGTTTTGTTCAGAAACTAATTCTTCTGTTTTATGCTTTGATGAGGTAGACAGAGCTGTTTATTGTACCTATATTTCGTTAGTCACATTGATGGTGAGGCCATCTTTTATTATAAATGGCACGAACCTCGAATAAAATACTAGGACTACAGAACTACATAAGCACTCTCGAAATCTCATTCGAATCTCGATCGGTTTAGTTTTTTTAAATGTGTCAACAGGTGCACCGAGTACAGATTAAAATGATTGTCCATTATAAAAGACACAAACCTCAAATGTACCAGGAATACATAACAACATAAGAGCCTTCAAGATTAGAGAGACTGACCATAATATAAAGTCATAAAATAGTAATAAAATAATAGAGTTACATTTCTAAAGATTGCTGTTGCTTTTTTAAAATAGGTAAATAAAGAATTAAATTTCTGAACTTCGTAGTTGTTGGCTGTACAATTTGATCTAAAATGGGGGCGGTAGTGTCGTTAATTGTAAATGACACTACTGGTAGTAACGCTGGCAGTGTCCTTGCCATAAAATGGGTATATTTTGTATATAATAGCAATATAGCTTCTTAATCTTAATATCCTGTAAGTCTTACTTTTTTATTATTGTGTACACTACCCGTATAGTAAGTTTAAGTGTATTATTTTATATTGTTTCTCCTTTTCCATCCTAAGATTGCCTGGAAGAAATCGCTGTCAGCGATAGAGCCGCCCTTTGTACATGAAGCTGTAATTTGTTTTAATGTTGTTTTGTTATATGTGGTTATATACCACATTCTTTAATTTTTATAATATTGTTGATTATTTTTAGGAATATACAGTTTATACTTTTGACGTGTTGTTTTATTTATTACTACTATACTTATTACATAATAAGAGAAAGCCTCTCTTTGTTTTATTCTAATCTCTAACTATATTAAATATCTTAACAAATATAGGTAGTCATACAATTGGGGTTGGCAGAGAAGATTCCAATACATTTAAACTAAGTAGGTAAAATATATTTATACATTTTACAAAATTTTGTAGCCAACTGTACTTATTTTAATCTAATATCACGCGCGCACGTGTTGATGACAAGAAACGTAGGTAAAAATCAGAAGGTGCTAACTCGCGGGTGCTCACCAGTTTCTCACCTGCGAGTTGACGAATGAGCCGTCCTGGGCGTCTCAGACTAAAGCATATATGCTTATAATGTACAAAATATACATAATTATATACTAAAAATATTTACATTACAAAATATCGTTTAAAAAATCCTCCGCGTCATTGCCGACTGGGAAGGTTCCCAGAATGCTGGCTGTTGCCACGTTGGATGGCGATACTTATTCTTTGGGCCAGAAAATAGCCAGCCTTCTGCTCCTGAGAAGCATCGATTAGGCGTTTAGCAATGTCTTATAATTAGATCATTTAATACCTATCTGTGACTGGATACAGATACGACAGGAATTTTATCGTTAACACTTAGAATGCAAAGTAGAATATAAAGTACGTTACGTACTGTCGGGCGACGTTCGAATAAATCGAGGTAGTTGATTTCCACCTACCTATTTAATTGTTTCGTAATTTAATTTGTAGGAAGTTGAAATATAATTTTACTTTCTCAGTTCATTATTTGTAGATCTTTTCAGGTTGGTCTTAATTAATACAGTTTATAACAGGTATACAACTTATTAATAAGAGGGTAATTATAACTTTAGTAACTCACCAAGTTTTCTCCTTGCGTCCGCAGTGAAAGATAAACGTATATGTTGTCAATAATTTTATTGGTAAATAGCCGCCACCTTATTGTTGAAACTCTGTGTATATTCGCAAGAGCGTCTGTATCAGCAGGTGCAGCACGAACAGTTAGGAATTAAGTCCTTTGGAGATTTAGGTAGAGCTCCTTACCAACCCTTACTTTATTTATTTAACTTATTTAGTCTATCTTTAGATCTATCTTTAGTCTATCTTTACTAACTACAGAACTTCGATTTCGCCCATGGGTTGTGGAGGTCAGATGGCAGTTGTTCCACAGAAAATATCGAAGTTCAGCCGCATCGCAGTTAGACTGGAACGCTGAACCCAACTGAGTTGGGAAAAGGCTCGGTGAATGATGATTTAGACTATCTTTAATTCGGACATCAATAATAATTTAAAAAAGCCGCATGCTTCTAGATCACTGTCATTATCAAACTAGAGAGGTTTACTACCAGACACAGTACAGGCTCAACTTCGGCCGACCTTGATCTAATTGTATCTACCCAATTACATCCAACGCCCGTTATTCCACGTACGAATATGTCGTAGCTCTACCAACTTTCAGGGCGTTCTACGCTACGTTGCTTCGCTGATTTGCGGTTTTCCGCTCTAGAACTCATTTATTCTTGTAGTTATCCAGTTCATCATTATTATAACTCATTATTATTCTCTTAAATATTTTTTGTTCAAACTTTACGATCCTAATAAATTGTACCCTCAAATATGGAATAAATTTCACCATCAGCGTCGCAGCTGTGTTCAGATTAAATTCGATGTCTCTCTAAATAGGTTTTAATGTATAAATTTCCTAAGGCTGAATAAAGAAACAGGCCTATATTACACTATAAGTATTTACAAAAAAGACAGCAACCTGTTGCAAGTACAAAGTACAAATGATACTTGGGCAAAAGCTGGCATGCGTCCAAACGGAACATAGGTAAGGGTAGTCAGAGTGGGTTACAGAATGTTGTGTAACTAGGGATTTCTTCGGATGTTTGCAAACCATTCTGTTGGTAAGCTAATGAAACTAATATCATGAAAGCGAAATATTAATAGAGCTTTTAAATTTGTCTTAGTCATGTATAGATTTATTAATTAATTAGTTACAGTTGCCAACTTGTCATCAAAGGGTTTAATACCTTATCGTAATTAGTATTTAGTTCAGAAAATTACTTCATGTATACTATTCCCTATTCTGTGGTATTGTGTCTATGAAAACTTGTAATTGGCTTTCAACATTTATATTCAGTGAGATACACACCTGCCTTGTTGTGTTCTTGAATCTTTGTAATTATCTTAATAGTAGGGGTTTGCACATTGCATCATCGTGTGAAGATGGGGTAAGATACAAAATAGGTAAGTATAGAAAACAATAATATAGATATGTTGTACCTACTTATTGACGTATATTCTAACTACATAGACGGCATTTCGCGGTTTTCTAGCAACCCGAACCTTACCTTAGTAATATTTTCTTTTCAATTTAAGTTAGGTAAGTACATTATATTAAAACAGTGTCAAAACAAGTCATAATGCACTTTTTAATTTTTGTCATGATAAAAGTACCTAAGTAGGAAATCAAAATATCGTGACTGTAGTTAGAAGGCTTCAAAGAGTAGCTGTCAATTACTGCTGCCGTATAGAGTGGCACTTAAGCCAAGATTACGCACCGTATACGCCGCCCGTAGCATAAACAAACACACCTATAAAATAGCATGTGAAGGATTCAAATATGGAATGACCTATTTAAACAGATTTGGAACGCAGGAGGTTTTAAACTTTAGCCAATACGAAGCGTTTTCCTTTTGTAATCGAATTTCATTACGACCCTCCATCCACATCCAATTGCTACAACCAGTATACAGTCTGCCAATTGGTGAGCATCGTTGAAACGCTACATAATAATTGTTTTCCCACCAAATGTAAGTCAAAAAAAGAAGAATGCCAAGAATTTTGCAGGAGTTTTTTTTTACACGAATTACGTGTAAAAAAAACCCTCTGCTAAATTCTTGGCATTCTTCTTTTTTACGCATACAACGGAATCTCTCAAAAAATAATTTTTTCCCGGTAATTTTTTTTTTTATGATAGTTAATACAATTTACGAGCACTATCTATCATCCTCAGTGAAATGATTGCATTTTGTACTTACGAGTATATAATTTTCTGTTAACCATTTAAATATTTATATTACCCATTACTTAGAAAATATTCTGAAACGTGGCCCTCATATTATAAATACAAATTCTTTTTAAAAACCTAAAAATCTTTTTCAAAAAACAACGATGCCTATGCTTAGATAATATCGAACTTGCTTGCAAGATCTTCTCAAAATTTAACTACTCTTCTTCTGCTTATTAGGTACTACTACTCACTCTCACTATATCATGAAACTTCCCTAGGTATACTATAACTGAATTCAATAGTGAATTCAGAATTCCAGTCGACAAATCAATCACGTCAGCCATATTCCATTTAACATCCAAGTTCATTTGTCCGGATAGCGACGGGCGTCGACGTTGTCTCGCCTCACTTCACCCCACTTTAGTGTTGGCTAATCCTGTAATTGGATTGCTCGACCTGTGTTGTAAGGGGCCTTGCACGTTTTCCACTTCTTTATAAACTATTACAACATTTTGTTATATTAATTGACATAACCATTAGGTACGGTTTTGTTGGTACAAATTCCATGAGCCTGTGGGACTTTATACCACAATTTTCTTCGGAGTTAAGCCCATGCGATTTTCGAAAACCTTAGATTGGACTTAAACTGTTTTCCTAACAGTTTGTGAGAGCTTTGGAGGTCTAAAGATAAAAGAAAATATAAAATAAGTGCTAAAAATTGGTCACAAAAAACACATGCTTTCAAAAGATCAATCTCTGCAACGCAACCCGGATGGAAAGAGATAAATTAATAAAATAATGAAGAGTTCGTGAAAGCTTAATAAATCCATATCTTCACAAATTATTTATACTTCCTTCTTATTATTTTTTTTTATTTTTTTTATTTTTGCTATATTTCTTTTCGTATTTCTTCACCCCTTTTCCTCGACAGTTGCAAGTAAATAATTGCTGGGCTGTGTGCTTTGTACTGATTCTTTTTCTTATTTTTACAGGTACGATATTGTAGCAGATAATGTAGGTTTGTAAACATCGGTTCTGGCTATTGGATTAGGTTAGGATTACAGAATGGTAATTAGTTTTAGATCGTATATAATGATAAACGACAATAGCCTAGCCCCTTCCCATTACGTGGGACCAGCGAAATTATTAAAGAAAATATTGAGACTTTTATGAATGTTATGATGAAATGAATCATACATGAAATAAACGGTTCGACTGAAACACTCAATCAACTCCAGCCGGTTGATATAATAATAAACGTCTAGTATTATATTATTACAATGACGCCTGTTTAAGTACCTAAGTCTATGTAACATCATCATCATCAGTCCACCGTTGGGCATAGACCTCTCCAATGACGTACCACCCCTTGGGTTCGTTTTGAATAGGTACATTTTGAAGAAAAACATATTTTCTACAGTTTTACTTTTTTATACCTGACCTGTTTCGCCTCAAGGCGAGAGTTTAATATCAACCGTAAAACCGTGGAAATATAGATGCCTATAAATGTTTCGTTCAAAATGTGTGGCAAGTTTCACCAAGTGCCATCAATCGACCGACAGTATAAATAGTTTTTTCATAAAGTTGATGTAACTCCTATACTAGGGGCGGGGCCCCAAGTGATTAGATACTACGTCCTCGCCGTCCGCCCTGGACCCCAACTTGACCACGGTAACGCAGTGGCAAGTTGGGTGACCGAACGTATTTAGTCTGAACTTGGTGCCAATAAAAATTGTGATCATTATGAATAGTGAACCCGACGATACCCCCGGTCCCGATACTGCCCTTTCCCGGGCAGTATCAACCGACGACTTTACGCATCCATCACGGACTCCGATGCAAATTGATTTGGGGGCTCGCGCCGCGCCGCCTAGCTGCAGCGCGATGTCGACGCCCCAAGGAACTGATGCTGCTGGGACTGACGATGGGTCAGCTCCCAGCAGTGTGAAGAAGAAGGGCCGCTCTTCTGCGACGAAGAAGAGGACCCTCGAGGAGAAGGGGGGGCCGCCGCGCGACCGTAGCACCAGCTGCTCCGGGTGGGGGTCCCTCCTGTCCACCGATTCGGAGGAGGAGGTGCCGGTCAAGACGGTGCGTACGCGTCTCGACGCGTACAGAAGGCGGCCGCCAACTCCTCCTCCGTCCTCGGTCCAACTGTCCCAGCGAAGTCGCCGGGAAATCGGTGGGCCGCCCGCGCGGGAGCTTATGAGCGTTTTTGCCCGCATGAACGCGGCCATGCGGGGCAACAGAAACGTGGCGGGGAGGAAGAAGATTGTGGCTTCACTGGTGGATGAAGCCCAATCTTCCCTCAACAAGCTCCTCGCGCGGAGCGTCACTAAGGAGGAGGCGAGGCTCCGGAAGCAGGTGACGAGCCTGGAGGCGGAGCTCGCTGCTTCCAGGAAGCAGATGGATGACCTGTGGCGGGAGGTCGCTGACTTGACCAAGGTGGTCAAGGCGCCTCCCGGTCCCATGCTGCCGCCTCCTCCTCCGACGGCTGGACCAGCGCCGAAGACGGCGCCACCCACGGCGCCCACCAAGGTGCCCACGACGGCGCCAACCACGGCGTCCAAAAAGGCGCCCACCACGGCGCCCACCATGGCGCCCACCACGGTGCCCAACACGGCGCCCGGATCGCCGCCACAGCCTGTGCCGACTATGGTACAGGTCCTGACGGCGATCGAGAGGCGCCTCGCGGTCCTGGAGGACCGGGCGTACCGCCCTCCGCTAGCACGTCCCGCGTTCTCATACGCGGCGGCTGTTAGCGGTTCTCCCGCTCCAGGACCAAGCGGCACACCCGCTGTCCGCCGCCCCGCTCCGCCCCAGTCCGCTCCAGCGTACCGGTTGCCGGCCGAGACCGCGGCCCAGGCGCGGAAGGCGAAGGGGCGCGGCAAGAAGAGCGGCACCCCTGCCGCCTCCTCTTCCTCTAACGCTCCCGCTGCTCCTTTACATCCCTCCGGACGGGAGGGATGGGAGGTAGTGGGGGCCAAGAAGAGGAAGACGAAGGCCGCCAAGAAAGCGGCCAAGAAAGTGGCCAAAGCCGCCGCGGCGAAGGCGCCGAAGAGGCCCCGCGCTCCTCGCTCCACAGCCGTCGTCCTTACGGTGACGACGGAGGGTGTGGAGAGGGGTGTGCGGTACGCTGATGTCCTGAGGACCGTGAAGTCCTCAGTCAACCTGTCAGCCCTCGATATCCAGGGGGGTCTCCGGTGCAAGACGACACGCACCGGGGCTCGCCTCCTCGAGGTCTCCGGCGCCTCCAGCGGCCCTAAAGCTGACGCCCTAGCAGCGCAGCTTAGGGACGCGCTGGACGCAGAAGCCGTCCGCGTCACCAGGCCCACCAAATGCGCTGCATTGCGCATCACGGGTCTGGATGACGCGGCCACGACGGAGGAAGTAATCTCCGCCGTCGTGGAGGCGGGCGGCTGCCCCCGTGACCAGGTGAAGGCTGGAGACATCTCCTTCGGCTTTACTGGTCATGGGATGACAGTCGTCCAGTGCCCCGTCGCGGCGGCACTGAAAGTGACGGACGGACGAAGCCTCCTCGTAGGGGGCTTCCTAAAGGCGCAGGTGCTTTTATTAGGCATACATATATATAAGGAGCGCTAAGGCAGTTTAACTAGTATGATTTTTAATCTACTTCATAGTAAACGCATAAATTCCCTGTACAACTTCTAAGTCAAAGCTAGCGTGACAATAACTTTGTTTTACCGTATTATGCAACAATGGTAGCATAGGTACACGTAAGTACATGTATGATTCAACTTACCGCTGTATTTATTGTAATTCCAATATAAACACACTATTTGAACTCACTCATACATTTTTACCGGCAACTTTCATAGCTGAAACTTCACAACAACAAACTTTCACACTTCCATAACTTTCACTGAACGCAATGCATTACTCTTTACGTAATTAATTGAACTAATTCGCTAATATTGACCCGATTTTGTAAAACAATTAATTTAAAACAAATAATAAACTTTTTAAAACTTCGTAACGGTAACGTAAATATATTTACCAAGTTCAATTTGACTTGACAGCTACTATGTTGAAGTCAAACCTTTGACAACTGACATGACATGACAGATTGTTCGGGAGGCTAAAGTCTTTTGACTATACTGCCTACCTTAACTACAATATGGCAATTGAGAATTGTTTTTGACACTTGGCAAAGACAATTCCGTCAAATTCGTCGAGTTGGAATATCGATTGGGCTCGATATTAAGTTAAATTACCTGTATTGCTCAATTTGAATTGAATTTATTAGTAATTGTACGCCCCCGTAATCGTTATTTATTTGAGAATAATATAAATGAGAACAATTACTGACTGTAAACACCAGATTCTCTAAGCAAAACATAAAATAGTATAAAATTAAATTTTGTCCGCTCTGAAATAAACACAACAATACACAAAGAAAATGTAAAGTAACAATACACAGATAATAATAAAAAAGCTGTATCATACATCAATGAATCAATTTATTAAGTACTTACCGAAGTATCTCCCTGAAATAATACACAATATGCCAAAATTGAATACAAGAATTCTAAATATTTACTCTATGGTCAGTTTTCTAGCTAAAAGCAACAACTCTATTATATACTAATATTCTCTATGGTCCATGGCTGCCGCTTAGGAATTTTAGTAATTAATATTATAATTATGAAAAAGTTCTTAGTTTGGATATAAAAGGAATAATTTACTTCGTCATTATTTTAATAAGGTGAGTTATTTATTAATGAAGATGAGAAAACATTATACGAGCAACTTGACTAACTAATTTAGTTTCCTACTTGTACTTACCTACTTAACCTAAATAGCGCAGTAAACAACCATTTCACGAGCAACAAATTGTGACTTTATTAAGCCACGGACGTTCATAAGCAGCCTAGCATATACTAATTATGTTGAATGATTTCAGATTCAAGAATAACCTATGATGAAATATGTATGTGATAATCCAAATATTGCATAACCTATTCTACAGCCATACAAATCACTTGTATCCTGGTCACGGCACCAAATTGTAAAAAACCCCTCCTACCTTACTAAAACTATCTTACATATATAACTAAATATAACTATCTAACTAACTAATATATATATCTATAAACTAAGAGGGAAGAAAGACTAAGAAGAAGGAAAACCTAGAATATGGAAGGAATTATATCTAGAATAAATTGAACATGGATTATATTTTTTTTTTTCAATTCTGGACGGAGAATCTGAAATACATGGAAAGCTGCATTATAATCGTCTAAAATGATTATACTAGTCTATCTGATAAGATGATAGTATATCAACTATATAGTTCCATTTAGAATACCCATAATGTACTTCTAATATGAACTTTTACTGAAGATTGGCCAAAGTGATCGATCGTCTAGTGATTAGTGGTAGGACTCTACGTTGTGTCATAGCAAACCGGATTCTTTTTTGTGATTATGCGCTCAGAACTATAATGTAAGACCTAAATAGTGCTTCTAATTTCAACCCTAAATAAGTGAAGTTAATATCTTATAGTGATTCTAAATTATTTGTTAGACCTAACTAGTGCTTTTAATTTCCTAAACCTAGACAAGTTGTTCTAGTAACTCAGATTGTCCTATCAGTAATAGATGAAAGGTATTTTAGTGTCAATCGTGTACATAACCTAAAAGTGACATTAATATTGATAATATTATTCTGGATTACTGTAATAAATTATTAAAGTTTTAACAACAAGTGAGTACCTATTTATTTATAATAAGATATTGAATTTATTGTGGTTATTATAGAACTTAGGGATGTAACATACAGACTAGTTGCAATAATTAAATGTTTACCGAATGGTCATGATAATTAGGAGGGGTAATGGACTGTAGGTAATTAGGTATCAATGTGGGGTTGGAAATAGCCTTCACTGCCCCAGCCACGCAGAGACCGACTGGAAAACAACACATACACCATTTTTCCTCGTGAAGATAATTTTGGATGATGAAGCAGCTTGAACAGCTGATCACGAAGGGATTAGAACGAGTTCCAGATCCACAAAATTGATGTTAATATTATCAATAGGTAAGTATACCCAGTGATAGCCATAATAGTTCAGCTAGGAGTTATGCTTGGCAAGAACCTCCAAAGCTTATTGGTATATCTGAGATCATGTTCATACAAACAGTCTCATGAATTATAAAATGACGAATTGTAGAAGATCCGAGGATACATCTACCGTAGAAACCCTGATCCAATGATACATCAACTCTATCTCAATCTGGTCCAGTCAAGGAAATCCAGTGAGTCCGGAGCAGTGCTCAAATTCACAAGGGCTGCCCATGAAATACAATCAGCAATACACGATACAGTCTATCTCGTCTTGCCCTTAGGCCAAGAGAGTCCGGACCATCGGTAAGCCAAGTTGCAACCATGCCAGCAAAGTGGTTGAAGTTGTAATCATATGAATGTCCGTACCACAAACACTCAGATATACATCAAGATAGTTATCATTAATGTAACATAAATCCATTCTGAACTATTTTAGCAGATAGATACAAGTATTTAAGAATTAGCTTCTGGTAACCCGAGTAGGATTAATATAGGATGAAGGGATAAGTAAGTATGGATTTTATGATTATAGTTTATACATTTGCTTGACCACAATGGGAAAAGTAGGTATAATAAAACAACCATATTTATTGTAGAGTATTTATTGAATAATTACCTTCACCTATGTAGAATAGCCTTCTTGAAAATGTATTATGTAACTGTTATTTACATTCTACAGATAGATCAGAATAAGTACTATAAGGAGTGGGTAAGTTGGGTAGGAGTTCACTCAATATTCCATTGCTCCACCAAGTAATATCAAGCTAGTCTGACTTGGATATCGGAGTTCTAAACGAACCAGGCTGTTAGAACTACTTAGGTTTCTCTTATAAATTCCAATCTCCTCTGGTGAGACATAGCTCCGAGTAGACTGGAGGATACCCAGGTATGTTATAACCTTGAAAATATGCAAGCGCCAAACGCTTAGTAGACCAAGATTTAATCGATTTCTGAGATGAGCAAATACAGCTACATCTTCATGTATATCAACTGAAGCTTGTTCAGCATACCAGGAAACAATTTAACCCAAGATTAAAATGCTTCCATCTCAAACCATCCGCTATCCAAAATCTTACAAAATTGGAAATTCCTATAATAAAACACATGGGGGGTAGTATTATTCTGATACTATCATTCCATTAGCGGTTTCAATAATAAAGGTATGCGAGATGAATTCAAGAAGGAATTCCCACAGGCTTATGAACCAAGTTACCTCACCTATTACCATGATTCACCAAATATATAATTAGGTATCACACAGTAAAGGTTACTAATATAAATTAATTTAGTTTATGCCATCCTAGGCATAGCTCCGACAATGGACTGGTTTTACCAATCATTGCATGAAAGATTTGGCGAATATAGACACACTCAAGTATGCTAACATAATTTGTTTCAACCTCACCTAGGTGCTTCTGATTACGGACGAGGATTACCAATCAATACAGGAATGATATAGCGAATGTGGTACACTAAAGTGTATATGTAATTCAGATCAATCCTCCTAATGGTTTATGACTCTGTTCATACACCTCAGGTTAATCGCTGGTTAGTTCAGGGTGGTCAAGCAACGGTATGAAATATAATATGTATGTAGGTAATATACAATAAAGATATTAGAATCAGCATTGTAAATATATTCAATTTTGGACAACTTTTCGATTCACAATATTCATTAATTAGGTAGGTAGGTAGGTTGATATGTAGTAGGTAGTAAGTATGATATGACCATTATTTACGGGTAGTTCCTACCACGCTTCCTACTTCGGTTCAAGACGATTTCATCAAAATTATCTCGTTAAAATTGGCTAAGTAGTGATTATTTAGTCATTACTACACGCACTAACAGAACTAATTAGAATTGACACTGGAGATTCGATTATGCTGTTACAGTCATTTAACTAGAATGTACCTAGAATGTTGTACGCCAGGACAATATAGAACATTTAAATAACGCTGGATGTCTATAAACTACACTGGATTTATCGCACCTATACATCCTCAATCTGAACAAAATGGACACTTATCTTACGACAATTACACTGAATCATGAATTTATCCTTACTTTATCGTTCATGTACGCATTCCGAGCCCTTAGACAAATTTTACCATAAATTTTACCATATTCATCAGATTACACGCTAAAACTCTAGAAATCATTCGTCAGTTCGTTGTCCATACGGTGTGACCAATTTCTAAATTATCAAAAATATGTGGGTAAACTTCATGACATTGGTAAATACATGGAGGGTATTTGGATAAAATAATTCACAACGATTTTAATAGAATGAAAAGATCTGACCTCAAAATGACGTCTTCCTCGACTCCTCGTTGCTCTGCAGCTGCATCTTGAATCACTTAAATTAGTGCTAGTCTCATAGCGCGGACTAGTATGTACTGTCGTACACTTATCGCCAAGAGACCAGACTCAATCTCTTTCCCAAATGCAATAGATATAAAATATCTATTCATTTCTATCCCCAGAAGTCTTAGAAGCGATAAATGCTTGAGTAAAATGTGTGTGTATCCCTCTGAATAGAATCTGGCCAGGACTCTAAACAAAGGCGTATAATAAAATAAATACATATATATAATAAATAATTGTAGGGGTAGGTGTATTGTGCAGGTACCTAAGATACTCACATGTCGACGGTCGAAACGCGCACTAGGTGATACCGACCACTCAGAGGACAAGCAGAGTTCCGATACTATCGAAATTGCGAAAAGAAAAGAGCTTGTTATACCGTCGAAAATGCGAAAGGAAAAGAGAGCTACGTTACCGACAAAATTCCGAAAATCAAAGAGGACGAGAATCCCGCACTCTCGTTTTTATAACCTTTTCCTAAACCACCTCCCATATCCGTATCATTCGTTCTTTTCCCGTAAAACCCATTCTATAACCTAGCAACACCGATCTACACTCTTTCCCACTTCCAACAATTCCAATAACCATTAACTAACTTTAAATCTTAATTATGTAATCTAAACATACAGAACCCATTCAAATGTACCTAAATTCTAAATAAAATTAATAAATATAATAAGTGGTTTAGAATATCTCATTATCTTTCTCTAATAAAATTAATATTTATGAATAAGTGTTTTTGGAATATTCTAGTACGGTCTCTAAAGAATTGTGAAAAGTCCAACGTTATATCAATTAATATACTATTTATCTAAATTTAGTGCCAAGAAATTTCATTCATACATGTATATTATTTCTAATAATAATAACTTGATATAAACCTAACTGATATGTATTTCAACCACTTCTAAGAATATAAGGCTCTATGATGTATTCTAACAATACAATATTGTAACATTTTAATCTGTATTGAAGTTATTAATTTTGGTAATCTGAATTTTCTATCTAAATTAATGTTTATCTGGCTTCTACCTATTATTCTGATATCTACATAGCTTCTACTTATAAGAACTTGTCACTCTTCATCATGGGACACCTCAAATTTGAAGAAACAATTGTAATGAATTGTTAAAATTTTGGTAAATTAATCTTTATTTTCTACCACTAAACTCCTAATATTTCCTACTTCCCTGCTATATTCTAGTTTATATGTAGTCTACATTCCTCAGATATGTTAGTACTTCATAATAATTACAGGCATTGGCATAGTTTTAACAGATTGAATTTTCACTAAGTTACTGGACCAATATTTTTAAGTATAATGTGAATTTCTCAATTCATAAGCAAACTCATGTTTATAGCTAACAGTGATACCTCATGAACTTATAGGAGTAGAATTTATCTCATTTTTAGCATATTCTTTTGGTTAAATGTGAAATTTTAAGATATTTTTATAGCTTACTTATCCTGAATTTTGAATGTTTGGGATTCAATATTTCTACTACATAACTTAATTTGTACTTGGCATTCTAATTGAATTTACATAATACATAATATGTATTTGCTTATTTAATAGATACATACATCAATCATAACTTGTATTCAAAATTATACCTAGGGTCTAAGTTTGACTAAATTGACTGTCTTTTCTATTCAATACTTTCATATGTTTGACCATAACTTTATTATTAATTGGAATTTTAATGTTATATTTTGAATGGTAGTCGTAGGTACTGGCACAATCAATATTCTAACATCAATCATTGCCAATCTATCAATAATTTGAAATCCAACATAAACCCTAATTCCCTTCCTAAACTAATATATGCCTTTCCAGATTTATGAATTCTACTTCTACATTGGCTATAAAGTGACAACTAATGAACCAATCACCCCTAAGGTACTGTGTCTTACTTATACTTACGTTTAATAACTAGACATGCTGAAAATAAGTAAATTATTAAAATTTAATAAATTGATTCATTTAAAATTTATAACTAGCGCCATCTAGTGATAATAGGATGAACTAAGTACTATTTGCTTAGAGAATATAGTGTATCCGACATTGATTTTTAAATGTAATTGTTAATTGCCAACAGATGGCAGTTATAAATAATTTTTATCATATCAAAATGAGATTTATTCAATTAAGAATGATATTTTTTTAAGGGGAATTAAAACAATCGAATCTTATTATTCTTTATTTTATGTTTCCAATTTGAAGGTCTTCTTCAAGAAGAATTAGCGTTGCAGACATAAATTTATCATACGGATCTACTCGTGTGAGTAGAGATCCGTTACACCACGGACGTTAGTGAACTCCACCTCGAAATGTGAAGTTGTGGGGTTTCCTAGGGCCGCTGTGTAACGTTTATTTCTTTTTTGTTGCACTGCCATTGTAGATTTTGAAGAAGAAGCGTGAAGACAGGGCGACATTTGGTGCAGCAGTAAGTGACAAAGCGCAGGGGCTAGCTTTGTCTAGAACCGTGTGGTTAGGTCGGAGCCGACCCGCCGGACGGAAGGGCTCCCAAACCCCCCTGATGCAAGGCCGCCGCTACCCCACACCGGTTACCACCCGGAGCGGCGATCCCACATCAGGATTATGCGCAACATGTGGGGCAGCCTCCTGGGGTGGTTGGCCCCAGGCGGGCCCCCATGACTGTGTTGCGGGCGGCCGCGGCAACGCCGTTGCTAAGGGTCTCCCTGGCCGGCGAATCGACCCACACCACCCACACTAGACTCCGTTTCGCCCCCACTGGTCCCATGCCTGCTGCACCATACATCGCCCCGGGCCCGGCGGTGCAGCTGCTGAACCCCTAACGCAACCCAGCCTGGGCTGGGTTACTTGGGGGGCTTTAGCACAGCTGCACGGTGGTACCCCCCCGGACCAACACTGTTGTACCACCTGGTACCCACGTAGGGGCCGAAGCCACTCCATAGGTACCGTAAATTAACGAGCCTCGTCCGTTTATCAGCAGGTGCGCCACTAGCAGGTGAGGTCGCTGGGGCCCTATAGATGTTGGTAGAGCCCCTTTGCACCCAAACCCAGTCTTCGGGTATAAAGACGTTATTCAGTGGCTAAAAAATACATGTCAAAAATTGACACAACAACCAACTTCAAATTACCGAAATGGGACCAAATAATTATCGGAATATGACCAAATTGAAATGAGACACTTGGAAACAGTCCAAAGATATGGTATAACAAACATAAAAAACATACAGTCGAATTGAGAACCTCCTACTTTTTTGGAAGTTGGTTGAAAATAAGTAAAATATATGAGCAATTTTATTATAATACAGTTGCTTAAATTATTTGTAACGGAACTTTCTTGAAACTTAGCCAAAACGTCTTAAAGATAAAATGAAAATTGAAAATGCATTCTACAGTGCAACAAGTGAATATTTCTTAATTGTATTTTAACTTGGAGATATTACAAGTTGGAGAAAAGCATTTGTTGTTAAGAGTTCTTACTTGTCTTTTGATAACTTTGATGAATTAGAGTCAAATTGTACGGTATACCCAGTACAAAGTAAACTCAGTCTTATAGCTTGATTTATTCGTTTGCTTTCATTAGTATAGTCCTCGTTTGAAGGGACGCTAAATGTCATTTATATAATTTGCATTTTGTCTTTATGATAACTTTATTTTCCCCTGAATTTAATAAGTAAATCCTTTTATTATTCCCTCGCTTTAATATTTTTTGAATATTTGATTTGAATATTTGCCATCATCATCATAATTTAGTCAAGCCTGTAGCCCAGAGAGGGTAAGCAGGAACATAAGGTTGTCCATACATTATTATTTAGTGAGGTAAATATTGTACCTAGTAGGTATCAGAACTGTAGTTAATTGTAGATAACCTGCTTCGGTGGCGTGGTCGGTAGTCGTTTTCGGTGCCAGAGTATGGGATTCAATTCCCGGGTCGAATCAAAATATTTGTGAGATCCACTAATATTTGTTTAGGAGTTAAAAAAAACATACAGTCGAATTCTGAACATCCTCCTTTTTTAAAAATTCCTGGCGAAATGTGGGCTTGTAATTCACCTCTACCTACTTCCTCAGATATGTAGGCGTAGTTATATCTAATATGTATGCATGTTTTAAATATCTATTTATCGTTGTACAAACACTCCTAGCTAACTTTGTAGGTAGGTTCTTGTTACACTCGAAAGTACCTTTTGTTCAATATTTTTATAACTGGAATATCATTGTGCCAAATACCACTTATCCGATCATCTTCTACAATACATTTCATTTGAATTCTTCTGTTGCCAACGATTAGACGACTAATAATTTTACAGACGAATGATCTTTGCCTGTAACCTTGATATGGTAGAAAAAACCTATTGTAATCTCGGTCGCCATGAATTTTCAACCGACTGATTCACAAGGTTTATGATTTTAGGGTATATTTAAGAGAGAGATTTTAGGGTAGGGTATATTTAATTTTACTATAAGTTATATGTACTCTATTGCTTTATTTGTGTATAGCTTAGGTTTAACTTTTGACCAGGTACTATTTTCTATTTCACTTTTTTCACTGTTTGCTGCCAATAATATTAATGATTACCAAATTGTGTTTCAAGAAATAGATAGGCATTTTGGCACTCAGTTTAATGTCCATAGCCAGATGGCCCAATTACGCCCCCGCAAACCCTAGGGCATGCTAACCTATAATTACAACAAGGTGTCTGAAATAATTTCTTCAACACTGAAATAAGTATAGGTAACTGATATTATAATGAAGAAGAAGTTATATTTCAGTGATCATCTATCTATTTTGGTAAGCAAAATGTGGTGTTTTTATAATAATATGCATACGAATACCTATATGACTATAGTCAGCATGTGGAGTCTATTGCAGAGAAGGCCTCCAAGGTCCTAGGATGGGTCGATGCGAACATCGACGGTTTTTCTTACTCTTAAGCCGGTACACTTCCCAGGTCTGGAACCCGCAATATGAGGTCGACAAGGTATTAAGGGTATACAGAATTCCTCAGCTATTTGGATTTTAAAGCAAAGGAGTAGTCAACCGGTTACCTTGACCGCTGCTTAAAATACCATTTCTTGCCCCTCGATTACAGACGCCAGGTTAGCGACGTCAGCTTTCTAATGAAAATCGCGAATAATTGATTATATTATTTATTATTATTATTATTTATTTATTATTATTATTTCGTTTATTCGCTTATATTCTTATTTAATACATTTTTAAATAGATTTATAAAAAACACAAATACATTTAAAAATATAAAAAATAGTGACCCACCAATAGCGGAGTAGGACCCAAACTACCGGCGGTGGAGGCTAGAGACTGAGAAACCTCCTAACAATACGGCACGTGTCGAGGATAACAGCCTTCTGAATCTGACTCTTGATCCAACAATCTAACGAGAGTCTCTTGAGATGTTGATCGAGACTCTTCGCTATTAATCCGTTTGCTGAAACGACCACCGGGACAATGATCGTCGAGTCTACGTCCCACATGGCGGTTATCTCGAAGGACAGATCAAGGTATTTACTAAGTTTGTCCTTCTCTGCCTTCACGAGATTTTCGTCATGCGGGACGGCGATATCGACGAGCACTGCCCGATGCTGGGTCCGATCAACCAACACGATATCGGGCCTATTGGCAACAATAGTCCTGTCCGTGATGATTGATCGGTCCCAGTAGAGCAATGCACGACCATTCTCAAGAACTGGCAGTGGTGTGTACTTATAGTACGGTACTTCAAACTCAATAAGGCCATATTGAAGAGCAAGTTGCTGGTGGATGATCCTGGCTACTTGATTGTGCCTATGCAAGTACTCGGTGTTAGCAAGATACGAACAACCGGAAATAATATGGCGAAGTGATTCACCAGGACGGTGGCATGCTCGACAAATGTCGACCGTACCGTCCTTCATGATGTATTTCCGATAGTTGTTCGTCTTGATAACCTCATCTGCAATTGCACAGGCAAAACCTTCAGTTTCCCCAAAGAGGTCCCCAAAACGCAGCCAGTTCACCGAAGCGAGCAGGTCTACGTCGGGTCCTGTTAAGACCCGGTAGAACCGCCCATGTAGCTCCTTACTCTTCCATACGTCCCTACGGTCTTCAGTACCTAGCACCTTTGGTTTACGCCAGTTCTCGTTAGCCAAGGAAAGAGGTGTCAGGCCCTTGTCAACCATCACGACATCGCAATGAATGTCACACCCATTCTGTAGAAAGTAATCTCTCAGACTGCACACTTCACGGTTGTGGAGGTTCTTGGCATTCAAAAAGCCTCGACCCCCCCACTTCCGCGGAATGTACAGTCTCATGACAGAAGATCGTGGGTGTAACATTCGATGCAATGTCAGTTGTTGACGGACTCGCCTATCCAGGGCGTCTAGTTCTGTTTGAGTCCACCTAAGTATGCCAAAGGAGTATAACAATAAAGGTATAACCCAACCGCTGAAAGCCCGCATTTTGTTACCACCGGACAAAGAACTGTTAAGAACTTTTGTCAGGCGGCCAAAAAAACGGTCTTTCACCGATTTCTTATAATATCCTCCACCGCTATACCCAATGACTCTGACATACCTAGGTATTTGTATGTTTCGGTCTCGGAGAGAGATCTGAGAGTTATTATCTCAGAAAGTTGTAAATTCGGTGAATTTACAACCTTCCCCCGTTGTACATGCATAACCGCACATTTATCAACACCGAACTCCATCTTAATGGCATTACTAAAAACTTCCGTAGTTTTTAATAATGTCACTAAATCTTGGTGCTTCAGTGTGAACAGTTTGAGGTCATCCATGTACATCAGGTGAGAAATAACCTCACCTCCTCTACGAAACCGATAGCCTAGCCCTGAATCTTTCAGCAATGTGCTAAGTGGATTCAGTGCTAAACAAAACCACAATGGACTCAAACTGTCGCCCTGGAATATACCACGCTCTATCCTTATCAAGCCTTGCGAGTCAGAGGCGTGCCCACCATTACCTGGTTGACGAAGTACTGTGGTCCACTGCCCCATACACGAGACTAAGAAGGATTTAAGAGTCGGATTAATTTTATACAACTCTAAAATCCTCCTCAGCCATGAATGTGGCACCGAATCATAGGCCTTCTTGTAGTCAATCCAGGCAGTAGATGCCATGCCATGCCATGGCCATATCAATGAGGAGTAGCTCCTTAGTACTACGAGACCCAGCCCTACATCCATTCTGAGCGTTATCTAAGATATTATTAGATACTATGTGCGAGTTTATTTTACTTCTCAGAATAGATGTAAGGAGCTTGTAGATGGTAGGTAAGCAAGTGATGGGTCTATAGTTTTTAGGTTCCGTGGTACTACCTGATTTATGGAGCAGGAAGGTGATGCCAGTGGTCATGAAAGCGGGTAAGGAACCAGACTCAAGGGCTTCTTGATACTGTGTTGCCAAGCGTTCATGCGAGCTCTGAACCCACTTTATCCAAAAGTTGTGCAATCCATCCGGCCCAGGACTTTTCCAGTTCGGGGCCGTATGAATTGCACAACTAACGTCTTCGGAGTCTATGGTAATATACTCCATGGGTTCGATGATACTGCATTCACGCTCGACGACACGGATCCAGTCGCCCTCCGAATGTTCGACGGGCACCGACCATATGTCACGCCAGAATTGATTCATGGTGTGAGCATTTGGCAGTTGTCCGTCGCTCAAACGTTGTCCAGTTCCCTCCCACTCTCGGTACACCTTCCTTTGGTCACTTTGGAAGATGCGATTCTGCCAGTATCTATTTACACGCTCTCTATAAAGACGGATACGGCTTGCCCATGCATACACTTTCTGTTTCAGAAAGTCAATACGTTCCGTGACATTGGCTAAGTATTGCTGGGGACGAATGCCGGTCCCAGCAAATGCCTGAGTCACGAAACGCATGACCCGGGGACGACTATTTCCCCGGCTGAAAGAGATAAGCTTTGCAATGAGAGTCCTCAATGTGCCGATACGTCGCTCGATTCTTGCCTGCCATACGGGAACACCATCCGGTCGCGGTGCACGGTTAACTTCGGGGAATTTAACGCGTGCAACACGACAAGCGGCAATAGCTCCACAGTAAAGAATCGAGTGAGTATCAAGCAAATCACTGCTAGTCCGTAAGTACGGCTCTAGCAATGCATTCAGGGCTCCCATCAACGCCAGATTTCGTTTATGCATTGGCAAGCGTGGTAGCCGCGGTCTAGAATTAGGTGTAAACCTATACTGCGAGATCACATCTTCCAAAGTACTCCTCAATTGCTCGCTTACCTGGATAGATGTATCACTCGTATCATTTCCCGCGTCGGGTGCGGACTCTGCTAACGTCGCACTTGTAGCAACCGTCTGTGTCACAGGTGACGGTGCTCTCGTTGACACTGGAGCTGTACGAGTAGATAATACTTCCAGGCGTAGTCGATCAAGCACAGATTGATCCAACAACTTACATCGTTGGATAGCCCGCACTTGATCCGATAGTCGTTGGACGGCAACAGTAATTGTTGGTTCAAGAGCCTGAAACAAAGGAAGCATCCTTGAACGGTACGCAGTCAGGTTGGTTTCCCCATCTGTAGCCTCATAATATGCCCGCATGACGTTTTCATTGCTGGATGAAGTCCATCGCATGCGGTGCACAATTACAATTGCAACCGTTTATTATTATTTATTATTATTATTTTTTATTTTTTTATTATTATTATTTATTTTTATTTATTATTTATTATTATTTTTATTTATTATTTATTTATTTATTTTTATTACTATTGACAGCCCAGAGCTTCTCTCTAAATTATTTATATGTCTCATCCCCGTGGCACCGACCAATATTGCATGTACCCCCGGCTAAAACAAACTATCGAGGCAATACTTTCTTGTTGCGAAGTGCTAATAGCTTTAATAATGTATCGAAGGAGCTAGAAGTTGATCTTTTTTGTACCAGTCCTACGACACTGAGACGTCGCTGAAGTCAAGTATTCTTTAGTGATCACGCGCGCATGCAATCTCAAACAGACGATTAGTCTTAATTTTTGTATTAGGAAATAGTTTAGTTATAACGTTTGAATTGTATATTATGTATTAGCCTGTAAACGTTCCTTCAAAACAATAAAAATTAAATTAAATTCTGTTCTACAAACGAAATTTTAATAAAATTTGTCTAGCTTGGGTTTATTTTGTAGTATACCCTAATAAACCAACAACTCTTTTCAAAGGTTCTAGCTAGTAGTGTCTTAGTTTCTCGGGACCGAAAACAATAAGGTTGGCTCAAGTGGCCTCTAACAACGAGTTCGTTCCAGCACAATACAAGAGCTCACCCCTTCTGCCAACTTAGGGTTAATCCAGTACGATAATAACATGAAGGTATTACGTAATATAATTGCATAGTGGATTATATTAGTAAAGATGATAGACTTATTTCGCTTAGTTTATTTATAGTACAGTCTTTAAGTGGTATAGAGGTATATGTCCATAGTGTAGGTACATAATTGTATAATACGACTTGATACTAAGTTTACTCACATTGCTGCATTGTCTAGTTCGTTTCCTGTGTCGGAAAAAGATTTTATTTTGTTTTTCATTCGTAGTTTGAGCATTTTCTATTAGGTATGTATGTCTCATAAAAGAAGTAACAAAAATATATGTACTTATAAGTTATAGTTTGTCTAAATTTTGTTCAGCATCGAATATCTTCGCTTTCATTTTCTAGCTCCGCGTCACGACTTTTTAGACAAACTATACCTACATTACAGATACGAGAATAAAACATTTTGTTAGAATGTTAGAAAGTTTTCGAAAAAACTCGAAAAGATTCAGTTCAATGTTAGGGAGAAGATGAGTTTCTTTATTATAATATTAGAGAAATGTGATCTAAAAGTAAAGTATATTAGTAAAGTGTGTTACAAAAGTGAATGATTGGGTATGAGTAAACATCTCTGATGATGCCATAAGGCGAAACCAGTGTTCACCAAAAATAAAAATATTTGTGGAATAGTGTACAAGAGAGTTTTTTTTCAAAAATGTATGACTATAAGTTCCACCAAGTGCCGACAATCGAAAGCATAAATTATATTAGAACATTTTCATCTGCACTGTTGTTTCAGGGGCACCTGTAACCTTTAATTACGAGCTAAAAATGTCCTGTTCTATCACATCCATCCCCACGTGCCGAAACTTTACCAGACTCAGTAGATTTCTTAAGCAACTGAACTTTTTTTTAAAGAAAATTTGGGTACAAAGATAAGAGTACTATTACTCATAATATAACTGCTTCAGTGGCGTGGTCGGTAGTGCATCGGATTTCCACTCCGATTTCGGGTTCTATTCCCGGGTCCAATCAAATATTTATGTGATCCACAACCGTTTGTTTCGGAGTTTTGATGTTTTCTATGTATATTATGTATGTATTCACAAATAAATAAGTATGTTTATCAGTTGTCTAGATCCCACAGCACAAGCTTATAGCTTATTTTGGGCTAGATGACATTGTGTTTTAATGTCCAAAAATATTTAGTTATTTATTCCCTATTCTGTGGTAGAGCGTACTTATATATTTATCGTTCGTCAGTTTCTTCTATATCTATAATTATAATAAATCTGTAGAAGTCAAAATTATGTACATTGAAAATATCAAAAAAATAAATGGCAGGGGGTGTTACTAGACCAACACCGAACCCAAAAATGTGATTAAAAAAATTTTTGTCAGTGTGTCTGTCGGTCTGTTTGTTCAGGCATAACGCAATAACTACCGGTTCGATTACAATGAAACTTGGTATAACTAGGTCGCCGCAGTCGCGAAACGTACCGCTACGCTGCAGCATATATTTGAGCGAAGCGAGTTTTGATTCAAAGCGATATAACACTGTCAAAGTATTTATTGTCATTACGCTATGGGATTTTTTACCATCAATTAATTTTTTTTTATTTGATCGAAATTCAAAATTCTGGCTTCGTAAGAACCTGGGTAATTCTGTAAGCTTTTGATGAGTGCAAGAAAATCAGAAATCAGCCGAGTATTCGCCGAGAAACAATTTAACACAATTTAACATTAATCGTAATTTGCGTCACCCGTTGAGAGCTCCGCTCGCCTTCGGCTCGCGTCGCTCAATTAATCTTTAATTCCTGGGCACCTACTGGCTTACTTTTTGTCTCGGAAAAGTATATACAATAAAAAACAAACTTTATTTTGCGGTTCGATCCCTAGACCCGATTACTGTACCAACCGCAAATAATAAGTTAGTCGTAGGTTACGTCACCCGCAGTGGAGTTCACTAAGGGACGCTGCACATTGCTAAGATACAATAATATTTTATCTTAAGATACAATATCGCTCGCCATACAATTCAATGGATATCACACACGACGAAGATAATAAATAATATTTCATATTTTCGTATCTTGAGGAATTTGTATGGTATAATAGAGAAAATAATAGAACTAAGATATAATAGAGAAACTGTTGTAGGGAGGCTTTATGAACGCAATAAAACCCAAAACAATGGTTTTTAGAACTATTGTCTGTCTAATGTTTGAACACGCTAATCTCAGAAACGGTTTAATCGATTTAAATTTTTGATTTGAATTTGCGGTTTTCAGTAATGCGTTGTGGTTTATTCTACTTAACATTTAAGGTTTGGTTTTCAATTGGTTCATAAATAAAAAGTTATGTCGATCTAAAGTAACACGCAGGCGGAGCTGCGGGCAACAGCTAGTTATTAAATAAACTTAATTTTTTTGGGTCACGGCTTACGGCTCCTGTATTTTTCTAAACGTATTTTTTTCCTTTTATAACAATACCTCTTCTCTGAAGGTGGCTGTCGAGATTTTTCATCTACTTATACTGTAAAACCCCGTAAGCTTTTGACCTAGTTTTAGATTGGCTCCACAGCATCTACAAGCTGTAAGAGGCTTTGTAAGTGAATATTAATGCATTTATGAGACGGATGCACTTAATCAGGTCAGACTGACCATGCTACAGCGTTGAAGCGAGCTTTGTGTTCGACGAGAGATAATTTTGATACCTTCTATAACTAGATTTTACTCAAGCAACTAGAATAATAAGCTTGCTTTTGAGAAAATAACTAAAGTTATTTTATTTAGAACTAAGTTTAGAGGAGACAGTTACCACTTATTTACAAAACATTCCTGAGATGGACTCATATGATATAATACTGAGATGAAGCTTTTACCGGCAATTTGCTTTTAAGTTTTATTTTATTGTTTTGTTTTTATTATGATCGCACCATAAATAAGTATGATGATGACATCAGCCTGCGATAGGCAGCTGTCCTCTGCTAAACATATGCCTCTTCAATACGTTTCTAGTGTGATCAGTCTATTGCCACCGGTATCCAACTAGAACCAACGCCACCCGCCAAATTGACGCCACCCGCCTCATGGTAACTCGCGACGACGTCTAGCGATTTTGGGCGACTTGACAACCTAGTGATGTGCCTCTTCATGCCCCGCTTAAAGGACCCAGGGTTATATGTGCGAGGAAACACGTGCTCAGGCAGGTATCTTTTGCACCCTGGTCGTTGGTCTATCTGGTAGGCTGCCGTCCCAAGCTGCGCTTGCCAGTAGAACTCCTTGACTCTTCTCGAGAATCATCAAAATCTTATTTCGACAAAAGTGACATAAAATAACATAATTTTGTCACGTAAAATATTACATGGGTAAGTACTTCGA
The DNA here is from genome assembly GCA_963556515.1 of Nudaria mundana. Taxonomy (NCBI): domain Eukaryota; kingdom Metazoa; phylum Arthropoda; class Insecta; order Lepidoptera; family Erebidae; genus Nudaria; species Nudaria mundana. The sequence continues at coordinate 6,381,742 of OY748287.1, read as the reverse complement.
AAAATAAATTGTGTTATAATAATGCTTACTGAATATTTGATAGAATGATTACTTATACCTAATTAGAAAGCAATTTTGTTCTAGGTTTGGGTTTTAATAAGTTATTTTATCAAAATTAAAAAATACGCCAAAATAAATGTGGGTCAAGGTCTTAAAATTTTTGTGGAATTAATTTGACCCGCGATGATATTAATAGTCAAGATTGATTCGTAGTACCTACTTTTCCCGAAGGTAAAAACAGATCAAAATAGACCCACTTTTCAACCGACTTCCAAAAATTGATGAGGTTCTCAATCGACTGTATGTTTTTTTTTATTTTTTTTTTGTTGGACTGGGTGAACCTTTTTGGGTGAATTTTGACGTGTTTTTCGTATGTAACTTTGTATGTCCCATGTAGGTACCTATATAATAAGGCCGAACATAATTTTATTGCCGATTAGTTCAGGTTCATAATACGCTTCTGCCTATCCCGTCCAAGAAACAGCAATATTTCGAGAGATAAAAACTCGATCTCATTAAACGACCCCTTGTATTTCATAATAATATATTTCATATTCCTAACAAATGCTTCCTTTGAAATGATATTCAATACGACAAATTCTCACTTCAAGAAAATAAGTAACAATAAAGCAATTTGTAGACTATTTACGAGATTTCATATTGTCACTTACGTTTATAATACGAACGAAAATAGGCAGCTAAGTAATGAAGAATAATCTAATTATGTGTACCTACATAAAAGTAAAATCTTAGGTACCTAATTAATATAACTTTAGCTAACAGTATTGTCCGCAAAAATATCAAGAATTAGCATAATAAAGCCACGACGGGTATTAGGGCGAGACCTCTTTTATCATGACTATGTTATTTCAGAGAGAATAAACATTTGGTGAGCTTATGGTATTATACCGTCTAGGTAGGTACTATATTTATGAAGCCACTGCTTTACAAAAAGCGTGTAGAGCATTATAAAAATACTTCTTTGATAGTCCGAAGGGACGCAAAGGTTACAAAAGTTTAGAAAAAGGTTCATAGAAACAATATTGAATGTATAGATTGCTACCTATATATAATATGATAGTTTTCAGTGGATTGTTTGAACTTAGACCCTTCTCACAGCGGTACCTACAGAACCTATTTTGATTGCGGTGGTTGGTAAATAGTTTAGCCTCCAATACTTTTAGTTTTTTCTTCTTCTGTAAGCTTTTGATGAGTGCAAGAAAATCGGAAATCAGCCGAGTATTCGCCGAGAAACAATTTAACACAATTTAACATTAATCGTAATTTGAGTCACCCGTTGAGTTTTTTTTTTCATTTGTGCATTATTAAAATGTTCATTGGGAATCGAAAAATAATGTGCCTAGGCGTATGACTACTCAACTTCAAGTAGAGTACCAGCCTATCAGCGGCACCGTGAACGTGATCATGCGCGTGAAGAGACTGACGGAGGAAGCTGCCTCGCAGGGCAAGATGGTGGTGGCGGTGTCTCTTGACATCGCCAACGCTTTCAACACCTTGCCATGGAACTGCCTGTCTACCTCCGTCGTATGGTCAGGGCTTACCTTTCGGATAGGGCCATAGCTTACCCTAGCTGGCTCGGGCTAGCACGGTGAGATGTGTTGTGCGGTGTTCCGCAGGGGTCGGTACTTGGACCACTTCTGTGGAACATCGGCTATGACTGGGTGCTGCGGGGTGCGTTGCCTGAGGGCGTCGGCGTGACGTCCAACGCCGAAGATACCCTCGTGACGGCATGGGGTGCAACGCATCAGGAGGCAGCACTCTAGTTCACGACGGGTGTTGCTCAAGTCGTGGGTCGAATACGGCGGCTGGGACTGGAGGTGGCCCTGCACAAGTCCAAGGTTCTTTGTTTCCACAGACCTCGGAACAGTCCACCTGAAGGTTCCAGCATAACTGTAGGAGGCGTTAGCATCGGCATCAAGCCCTCGATGAAGTACCTAGGGATCGTACTTGATAGCCGATGGAACTTCGGACCACATTTCTGAAGTTTGGTCCATAAAGTAACGGGGCATAGCGGGGAGTCGCGCTTTCGCGACTCATGCCCAACCTAAAGGGACCCAACACCTCCTGCAGGAGACTGTACCTGGGGATCATTTGGAGTATGGCCCTATACGGGGCTCCGTGTGGGCGGAAAAATTGACGGTAAAGAGGAACTTAACTCTACTGAATCTGCCCCAAAATAAAATAAATAAAATAAAATAACGTTTATTATCTTTGAAATTTTTAGAAAATTATTTAGATTCGTCAAAAGTTGGTGTGACTCTACCGAGGGTTCCAAAATGCAACGAGACTGAGAAGAGCCCTCAAGAAACTCAGTTCGGCTTTTTTCCAAAATATTTCATCTTAAATCTAATACAGAGTTATTTAGAAAGGAGCAATTCGTGTTACAACCAGGCAGCCTTGTCATCTAAGAAATCATTAATACTATAATAAGCTTTATGGCACAATTTACGGTTTATTAGTTTTTTAAATTTATTAACAGATAAATTTGCTATTTCGGTTGTCAATGTATTGTACATTCGAATAAAGTTCCCCGCAAAAGAATTACTCACTTTATGAAGCCTAAATTTAGGAACAGCCAGTTTATCCTTATTTCTTAAGTTTAGATTATGATTATCACTATTTTTCACAAATTTACTTTTGTTCTTGTACATACAATAAAATTTCATAAATATACTGTGAATACACTGTAAGGATGTTAATAGGCTTAAACTTATCTCTTAATGACTCCCGAGACCCCATTCCATAGATAGTCCGGACCCCTGAGGACCTTGGCCGTCAAAACCATACGGGGGTACCGCACAATCTCCGGAGAGGCTGCATGTCTCTTAGCCGGGACCCCTCCTTGGGACCTAGAAGCGAGAGCCCTTGTGTCATTGTTTCAATGGCTCAAGGAGGTGCTGGAGAGGGATCACACCGACCAATTTTATTGTAGTATTTTGTCGTAATACTCGTAGTATATACACATATTGGAAAGCGGCGTGAATCAGTGTCATGTCTCATTTTGCTTTGAATATGTAAACCCCAATGATATTATAAAAGTATTCAAGTCGCTTAACTCAAAAAAGACAGCTGACTTGTGGGGTATTTCTGTAAAATTGCCTTAGTCCATTATTGTGAATATATCTCCATATCTAGCTGCAATATTTAATAAATGTGTCAATGTTTCCTGATCTCATGAAATACAGTAAAGTGATACCTTTATTTAAAACTGGATCAAAAAGCGACCCTGGTAATAAGCGAAGCGAGCCGAAGGCGGAGCTCTCAACGGGTGACTCAAATTATTTTTCAAACGATTTATGTTAAATTGTTTCTCGGCGAATACTCGGCCGATTTCGGATTTTCTTGCACTCATCAATAGTTTACAGAATTACCCAGGTTATTACGATGCCAGAATTTTGAATTTAAACTCTAAAATATATGCTGCAGCGTAACGGTACGTTTCGCGACTGCGGCGACCTAGTTTTAGACCAATTTCAATACTACCTGCCATTAGTAAAATTTTTGAAAAAATTATCTTTCAGCAATTACAATCACATTTTTATTCAAATATGCTACAAAATAATGAGCAGTATGGATTCACAAGAGGTCGTTCTACCATTCACGCAGGGGTAACGCTTCTGAAGCATATTTTCAATGCCTGGGAGAATAAGCAAGATGCCATTGGTATATTTTGCGATCTCTCCAAAGCTTTTGATTGCGTTGAACATAATACCCTATTACGGAAACTCAATTATTATGGTATCAGAGATTCGGCACTGGACCTTTAGTTGCCTCATACCTCAGTGATAGAATACAACATGTTGATATCAATGGTAGTCGGTCTTTAGGGGCTTTTATAGCTATGGGCGTGCCACAAGGATCAATTCTAGGTCCGTTTCTATTTTTAGTTTACATTAATGATCTACCGTTCTATGTACAGAACTTGTGCGACATTGTTCTATTCGCCGATGATACATCACTTATTTTTAAAGTTGATCGCAAACTGAGGAATTTTGACGAAGTAAATAGTTCACTTGCACTAGTTCTGGATTGGTTTACAACCAACAATTTACTTCTGAACGCAAAAAAGACGAAGTGTGTTAGATTTAGTATGCCTAATGTTCAGAACTACGTTACTAATATTATTTTGAACGGTGATAACCTTAATCTTGTAGAATCAACCGTATTTTTGGGCAAATTTCATTACACATTACATTACAATTACTCTAGACAGTAAATTACAGTGGAACGCCCAAATATCGGGTCTTGCAGGGAAACTTAGCTCTGCGGCTTTTGGTATTAGTAAAGTCGGACAGCTCACGGATGTAGAAACTGCTAGGCTGGTTTATTTTAGCTATTTTCAGTGTCATGTCGTATGGAATTTTACTGTGAGGCAAGGCAGCTGATATAGAGATCATTTTTATACTCCAAAAGCAAGCTATACGTGCGATTTATAAACTGAATGCACGAGTTTCTCTTAGAGATAGATTTAAAGAAATAGGCATTTTAACAGTTGCATCACAATATATATATATATGCGAATATTATGTTCGTTAAACAGAATATACTAATATTTATACAGTATGAACAGTGACATACATGCAATAAATACTAGAAATAAGCATAAATTGGTTGGGACGTATTATCGTTTACAGAAGGTTCATGACTCCTTTGCAGGATTTGGTGTGCGTTTTTATAACAAAATTCCTCTAAGCATTATGGACATTCCTTTGAATAAATTCAAAGTGGCTGTTAAGACACACCTCCTAAAAAAGGCATATTATACTAAGATTATCTAAACGATACAGAGAAATGGCAATGAGTTGCTTGTTCATCACTCGAGCTACATAGGGGCTACTTCTGTTTGAAATGTTGTTTTATTGCTGAAACTCACTTATTATTGTTAAATTATTATTATTATGATATTGTAAGGTATGGGTACTTTGAGATTATGTGGCACCTTTAACTAGTACCTATTTGACTTTTTTTGTGAATAACAGAGATCCATAATTTTTAAGTTCACTTGGTCCACACATGGTCACGTACTGCCCTTGCCCTCTTTTTATTGTTGTACCAGAATCATTGTATTTACTGGCGAATAAAAAGAGTGGCAGTGAGTTTTTCTTGCCAGGTTCTTTCCTCACAGGCTCTACCTATTGCCTTGCGAATCTGGCGGTAAATGTAAATGTAGAAGCATTTTCTTTTTTTGACGTTCATAAGTGTTACTTTGTGACCTACATGAATAAAGGTATTTTCATTTTAATTTTAATTTTTGATTCGTGAAAAATTTCATCTTTCTAGCACTAACAGTTTGACGACCGGACGGACATGACGAAACTATAAGGGTAAAAGATGGCCTTGTGTTTAGGTTGTTCTAACGTTATACACCGTGAAAGTACCAACGTTTAAAAAAAAAAAATTTGGACTCAGATTCATCTCAGTTTCTTTTCAGTTTCTTCTCAGTACTTGACGGTATATTTATTTATCTAGTCCAAAAGATTTTCTACATGCCATGTTACAAGTTTAAATGTTTAACAATGTACATATGACAATAGCTTCGACCAATTCCGTATACAAAAGGCTCCAAAAAAATATTACACCGATTCTCCCTATTTAAACATTATAACTATATATTCTAAACAACCTTGTCTATTTTTAGATCCAAACAGATTTACATTACTAACGTTCTTTTTCAAGTATAAATCATTACTTTATCTTTTGATAACAACAACAGAACTTAATCATCACTTGACTAGAGGACTTCCTTCAATAAGTAAACTCGTGAAAGTAATAAGTACTGTAGTACTTCCATGACGCGTTTACATGTTGACTGAGAATTGTACTGAAATATGGAAACATTCCACTAATCGAGATAGCTATTTGCGAGGTCCGATTGCTAGCAATTAGTGCGCGGAAGTAATAACATCACTTCGACTCATCTCGTCTACAGACAGCATGTCAAGTTAAATGTGTCAATTTAACGTGAGAACGATTTATGAGTATCGTCTATTACGTATTCTGTGGTTTCGTAGATTTATTTTAGTAGTAGTAGTATAACGGCGTGGATTTCTCAGATGGCGAAAAGGGCCACCTGTCAAATTAACAAAAGTTTTTAGTGCTGGTAAGGCGACACTAGGCCTAACTGAGGGCGGACACGAATCTTTTATTATTTTCGTTTAAAATGTAATGAAGAGTTGAGTGGCGGCGGAGAGGGATTATGGGCTACTGGGGCGTACTACGTAAGGTATGTATTTGGGGTTCCCTGTTTTGTGTGAATTTTGGCATGTCACGAGTGACACGTGCAAAAATGAAAGTTTCTTGTTCTTGTTATAGGGTTTTGCATATGGCACATGTTGAGGAGAGGTGGGAAAACGCACAAGCGAAATAATCGCCGGATAGCGGTAAGTATTTCGACACCTGCACGCTGGAGCGTCGACACCTTTTAAGGTTAGCTATTCATTTCCAACATGTGTTTCAGAGGGCCACAACAACAGGCAACAACAAACTTCATCGTCATTCAATCAACGTTTGAACATTATACAGGAGCGTTCTACAGGACGCGCCGCCAGGGTTCTGCGGCACGTCCTGTAGAACGCTGGACGCGCGGCCTGGATTGCAGTTAAGTGGTTAAAGTACGCCCAAGAATAAGGAATCAGTCCCCCCTCCTTTGTCGCCGCCGTCCGTGTGTAGGAACGGGGTTCCTAGGGTAGTAGGGGCCTAGCCCTCCCTCTCTGCCCGATCGCCCACGTGGCGTTTTTGTAGATTGCTTGTACTCGGCGATCCAAGTGGTCACGGACATAGGTGCAGCATTTAGGTAGAGGTTGTATCTCGCCTACTACATATTTCAAGCTATATTGTTAGCCTACTTCATACTTAAATCTATACTATATTATAAAGTTATCGTGTTGGTACGGATCGGTAGGGTAGATTCTTAAGTAGATATAATTAATATCTCGAGGAGATTATACTATAGTTAGTTCTCCACATAGTAATTTAATGTAAGCCTTTTTAACCGAGCTTGTACAAGCTCTTACATGTAAGATTTACCTTTTGTTTATACGATAGTATCTCATTGCACACCATCTAACTTCGAACCCCTCTCATGCGTTAGCTAGTGTTCGATCCTAGTTTATATTTTTAGGATAATAAATGATGTATACTGGATAAGGTGTGTTACTTATTTATTTCCTCTAGTCTGTATATGGTAAGTACCTTTGATATATATAGATCTTGTAACACGCGTCCCACAGAGAAACCAACCGGGCTGGGATTCCTGTGGGGCGCAAGCGTCCTCGTGGTTCGCCGCATGGAAGATCTTTGAGGACCACCAGGGAGCTAAGTGCAACGACTGGGTTCATGTGACCACTCTCAACCCCTAGTTCCCTTGAAGGAGGCCTCAGGTGAGGCCAGTCGGAGCAGACAACGTTACAAATGGCGCTACTAAAACGCCACATAGGCGATCGGGCAGAGAGGGAGGGCTCAACCCCTACTGCCCTAGGAACCCCGTTCCTACACACGGACGGCAGCGACAAAGGAGGGGGACTGATTCCTTATTCTTAGGCGTACTTTAACCACTTAACTGCAATCCGGGCCGCGCGTCCAGCGTTCCCCTAACCCCTGTAACCCTGGCGGCGCGGTGATGACCAGCTAGTGCCAAAGGTGCCGGCACGGAGACTAGGTGTACAGCCGGCCGCCGACTCATCCAGCTCCGACCGATGACGCCGCTAGGAGCCTTAGCTCCTATATAATGTTCAAACGTTGATTGAAGACGATGAAGTTTGTTGTTGCACGTTTGTTGTTGCCTGTTGTTGTTGCCCTCTGAAACACATGTGGGAAATGAATACCTAATCTTAAAGGGTGTCGACGCTCCAGCGTGCAGGTGTCAAAACACTTATCGCTATCCGGCGATTATTTCGCCTGTGCGTTTTTCCACCTCTCCTCAACATGTGCCATATGCAAAACCCTATAACAAGAACAAGAAACTTTCATTTTTGCACGTATCACTCGTGACATGTCAAAACTCACACAAAACAGGGAACCCTAAATACATACCTTACGTAGTACACCCCAGTAGCCCATAATCTCAAGGTCACTACGGGTATTGCTCAAGTCGTGGGTCGGATACGGCGGCTGGGACTGGAGGTGGTCTTGCACAAGTCCGAGGTTCTGTGTTTTCACAGACCTCAAAACGGTCCACCTGAAGGTTCCAGCATAAATGTAGGAGGCGTTAGCATCGGCATCAAGCCCTCGATGAAGTATCTAGGGATTGTACTTGATAGCCGATGGAACTTCGGACCACATTTCCGAAGTTTGGTCCCCAAGGTGACACAGGAATCGGTCGCGCTTTCGCGACTGACGCCCAACCTAAAGGGACCCAACGCTTCCTGCAGGAGACTGTACCTGGGGATCGTGCGGACTCGAGGATCGAGGCTTCCGCACGATCTCCGGAGAGGCTGCATGTCTCCTAGCCGGGACCCCTCCATGGGACCTGGAAGCGAGAGCCCTTGCGTCATTGTTCCAATGGCGCAAAGAGGCGCTGGAGCGGGACCACAGGCCTGCGTCTCGAGAAATCGATGACCAGCGGTCCCAACTCCGCCAGGATCTCATGGAGTCATGGAGGGTGTGACTTGAGCAACCCAAGTGGGGTACCACCATCATCGCGGCGGTGAGACCGATCATGGACGATTGCAGAGGCGTCACCTCACGTATCGTGCGACGCAGATCGTTACCGGACATGGATGCTTCGGTAGCTATCTGTTTCGCATCCGTCGTGAGGTCACACCCCGGTGTCAACACTGCGAGGTTTCCGACGACGACACCGCACTCCACACGTTGGTGGAGTGCTCAGCGTGGGCGAGTCAGCGCCGGGACCTCGTAGTGGGTCTGGGCGTGGATACCCTCTCGCTGGAGACCATGCTTCAAGCCATGGTCTCCAGCGGGAGAAGGTGGAACGCGGCTGTGTCTTTCTGCGAGCAAGTCGTGCTCGCGAAGGAGGCAGCCGAGAGGGAGAGGGAGCGTACCCTCCCCGCCGAGTTCCGTAGTCAGCGGCGAGGGCGCCGCAGACTCATCTACGCCCAAGACCATCGACCTCCATGATCGGGGCCTGAGGACGGCGAGATCGCCACCCGTCGTCCTTACAGAAGCAGGCTAGAAGGGTTGCGTGCTGCGGGGCCTTTGCCCCGTAGCGATAAAACTGACGCGGGATAAAACCCTACCCCAACGACGCGGGATTCTCATCCCGACCCAACCCCCGCAGAGACCACAGAGGTGGTCAAAGTCCGCCGGGCGCCACTGGAAATACGTTCTGCTTGTAACCAGAGACGCCCGGCAACGGACGTTAGAGCGGCCGCGGCCTTGGGCTGCGGAACTAAAATATGCGTGTCTGCCCTCAGTTAGGCCTAGACACGAATGTCGCCTTGCCAGCACTAAAAACTTTTGTTGATTTGCGGCCATTGCGCTGGGGTCGGGTTTTATCCCGCGTCGGTGAGTGAATCAGGCGAAGGGTTGCGTGCTGCGGTACCACAGCCCCACAGCACGCAACCCTTCGCCTGCTTCTGTATGGACGGTGGGTGACTACTCATTTATATGAGTCAGCGGGGAGGGTACGCTCCCTCTCCCTCTCTGCCGCCTCCCTCGCGAGCATGACTTGCTCGCGGAACGACACGGCCGTGTTCCACCTACTCGCGCTGGAGACCATGGCTTGAAGCATGGTTTCCAGCGAGAGGGTATCCACGCCCAGGTCTCTCTCTCGGCTAGTAATGAAGCAGTCATAAGGGAAGTTACATAAAATGGCACTTAATTAATATAGGTAGTAGTTAAATTGGTAGATGTAGCAGGCACCAAATAATTTAAGGATTTTAATAATATTATATACATGATAGATCGTAATGTTATATAGGTAACCCACTTTTTATACATACATACGTACATATTGTCACGCCTCTCTCCCATGGGGTAGGCAGAGACTACGGAATTCCACTTGTTACGATCCTGGCATATTAATATATTTCGCTTCTTCCACTTTCATACCTATATTTAAGCACGCTCTCCGGTTCTGGATACTCTTGAAGTCTTGACCTGGCCTTTTTATCCCGCTAATACAATATATTTATGGGTCCGTGGGTTTTATTACAAAACGAAACGATTACAGAATTAACCTTTAATAAAAATGAAACAAAATGAAAATGTCACTTCAAAGTCAACATAAAATGTTATTCAACATTTTGTCGCGAACTGGAAAAATTCATATTTCACGGATAAAGTGAGTGAGATCACCGCGCACCGCTCTAAATTGTATTCCAACAAAAACGGAAACGACTTGGGAAGGGAACAGACTGAAAATTCTTTTGAAATAGAAAAAAGGAAATCACTTGAAGTGGCGTTGTCTTGTTTGGATTTATTTACGAACATTATAAATACTTAAATACTTGAGAATGAAAGGCTTCAATGTGAAATTGGCACGATTTTGTTTGATCACGACGATATAGCTTTAGAAATAAATTGAAAAAGACTTTAACCTTGTCCTTATCGTTCCTTTTAAACCCAACCGATTGCCATTGAGAGTGTAAGATTTATGAGCAGTTTTGTAAACGAAAAGTGTTTTTAAATTCACTATTGTTTGTGAATCTCCTTATTTATTGTTTTTAAAATGAATTAACCCTATCATTTACCTACTTAATTAACTGTATCAATGTCAAAGTTGTAAAGTTATCATCATATAAATAATTTAGTAATTAATTACTTAAGTAATAATTTGATTACTAATTAATCTAGTCATTCTGTCTCGCTAAAACTCTGGAATGGCTGGACCAATTTGTCTAATTTTGGTCTTGAAACATTTGTGGAGGTTCAGGGAAAGTTTAATAGTGCACGAAGTTCGCCGGGACAGCTAGTATCTAATAATACAATCAAAAATACTCCGCCTGAAATAATTGTGTTTATGATTATATTAGTCCCAGAATCATAATGACTATTTATAATAATAAAAGATTTTAAATTCCGATACGTCAATCTTTTAAAATCGTTTAATAGTTTAAATTTTTTTTTTAATCAAGCTGTTATTTCAGCTTAATGGGAAACCTGGAAGTGTGTTAAATTTAACTTGCAAGATTTGATTACACACGGACATCGGGACAGGTGAAAGTAAATAAAAGCTTGTAAAAATATTTACGATTGGGAATTTAAAAGCATAGTAACAAAAGTAATCAAGGTTGTGGTAGTTCTTCCCGCTATCCAATTTGGATGAAACAGCGTAAATATTGCCCAAAGCCGAGCTCAGTCTATCTAGCTTTGAAATCCGTTCAGAAACTCCGGAGATTAGTCTGCACAGATAAAAATTAAAACACATTTTATGACATTTATTAAACTTTTTTATACCGCCTACACAAGTTTATCATGGAACTACACAAGTTTATCATGGAACCAAATGAAAAATTGATTGAGTTGGTGAGAAAATAAATGTTTATATGATTTAAAGGATAAATATTATAGAAATATGGTTTACAAGATGCGACTATGGGGGAAGATAGCTCTACAACATCATTTAACATCTTGAAGTGTGTTGAGTGTGGCGATCGATACGACACACATAACGCGGTTATAAAGCAGGACCGCCTTCAAACTGCTTTCTGACTGCTCATGTTTCTGGTGTGACATCAACCACGACGCAACTGACCTGCCCTGTTAAGGAGCTGCGCCTGTCTTGCTTTTGGTTTGCCCAGGCCTTAATTGTTCTGAAATCTCGATTTTGATGTTCTTCAGTCAAATGTGGCGCCACCATTGGAACGCCAACTTATAGGCAACCTGTACGTTCAAGAGTTCGTGACGTCATTTACTCTGGTTGGTGTTCAACTATCATTAGTTGAACACAACCAGACCGGCGGAATGTTGTATTTTACAGTTTTATTATATTAAATAAAATATCGATCTCGCCCTCAATATGAAAGAAAATACATTTTTCCAAATCTATTAATCCTTCATAATTAAAGAAACACTTTATTTTAGTGATCTTTAACTACAGTCATCATCCCCATTATAGAACTAAGTATGTAGTTATGTGTGTGTATTATTCTATACAAAACTCAATCAATTGGAGAATATAACATTGTTCATAAAATACATAAATTGCTTTTATAGTCACATTACAAAAGCTCCCGATGATAACATAAAATAATAATACTTTGCTGATAATGATGTATTGGAATTTACAAAGAATGCCTTTATTGTTGGAGCGGGACAAAACGCTTTGTCATCAATATTTAGGCAAAATATCCCGTAATACCTTGTGCAGTAAAAATTCTTAGTTTGAGATTTATGAGAATTCGGTATTCGGTATTTATTGTTAACTAGCGAATGCCCGCCACTTTACCCGTTTACAACTTATATACACAAAAACCTTCCTCGAGAACCACTCTATCCATTGGTGAAAACCGCATCAAAATCCTTTGCGTAGTTTTAAAGATCTAAGCATACATACGTAACGGGCGATTTTGTTTTATAATATATGTATGATGATGTAGTGATAGTGATGATAGCTTATAGCTAAACTGAACAGAATTGTCAACTATAATTTGTTATCACACGACTGTGCCAGCGAAGGATTTTGCCAACAGTAGGTACACATTTAAAAATAGTACAAATTTATTCAACTTAGGCGGTTATAGAACATAGTGAGTCGGTAATAGTACTAATAGGTACTTAGTAGTAATTTACTTGTAGCCATAGAAAGATAATTTGTTACTGAACTTACCTTTACCAGGCGTCAGCAACAACTGACGTCAGCAACAACTTGAAGTGACACGGAACTAATAAAAAAAGGACCCGATTACTGTACCAACCGCAAATAATAAGTTTGTCGTAGGTTTTTTATTTTTTGAGAGATGCCTCTCCCACACAGTGGATAGCATGTTCGCGAGAACCAAACGTTTTAAACGTTCGTTTCTCTGCTGAACGATAGTGGCCTTGAACGCCCTGCCTGTGCACGTGTTTCCTCCCACATATAACCCTGGGTTCTTTAAGCGGAGCGTGAAGAGGCACATCAGTAGGTCGTCAAGTTGAGGGCCACTCTCTATAGTATTGTGTGCTGTGAGAGTGGCCCACAATCGCTAGACGTAGTCAGGACTTACCACCAGGCGGGCGGCGTCAATTTGGCGAACCCAATATAAAAAAATATAAAAAAACCTACAACAAACTTATTATTTGCGGTTGGTACAGTATTCGGGTCTAGGGATCGAACCGCAAAATTAAGTTTGTTTTTTATTGAGTATACTTTTCCGGGATAAAAAGTACCCAGTGTTAATTAAAGAATAATTATACCAAGTTTCATCGTATTCGAACCGGTAGTTTTTGCGTGATGCCTGAACAAACAGACAGACAAACAAAAATTTTTTTAATCACATTTTTAAGTTCGGTGTCGGTCTAGTATCCATCCCCTGCCATTTATTTTTTTTTATATTTTCAATGTACAGAATTTTCACTTCTACAGATTTATTAAAAGTACGAGTATTAGATGGTAGTCCATATAATGAACTTTGAAGTAAAACTATAACGGACTAGATAACTTGGTTGATTTAGGAGGTATAGAGCCTACAATGGGTAACTAAGGAACCCTATATTATGCGTGCCACGACACGCATTTGGCCAGGTTTTTTTTAAAATATTTACGTCAAATTGAGATTGTTGTATATAAAGCAGCGTAGTGAAATATGGAGTATTAATAAAATCTCTGATGATGCTGTGAGGCGATACCGAGGTCAGTACAAAATAAATGTGAAAAAGTACATGTGTTGTATCCAATATGTGTAGCAAATTCCACCAAGTGTCATCAATTGAGAGTATAAATAGTTGTATAAATGTTTATTTCGATGCCAAACTATTTACATTTACAGAAGTATTAGATAGAAATTATAAATCGCAAAAACTAATGTCATCGGCAGGATTCGAACCTGCGGCTTTGCAGTAATAGATTATAAAGGTACTGAGAACGACTTTCAATCCTTCAAAGAATTGTTGAAATTTTATGGCAAAAAAACTCTGAAAATTACATACCTCTTTATAATATTAGGTAGAGAATATATAAATACAAACATTAACATTTCCTTTTTAAACTGTCCCATTAATTTTCATTAGTCTTTATAGTACTGGCTTTAATAAGTTGGTCCTGTCACATTTATGTTCCGACGCGTCTTGGGTAGCTTGATATATATATAACCAGTAATTATAAACTTAATGGCATTGGTGAGACTACGATTGCCTGAAAAAAATCGTTACTCAGATACAGAGGGACTGAGTTATTCTATATAGATACTTATTATATTCTCACCTGTTCTGTCTGAATGAGCAAATAGGATATTTTTGATACTGGTAATGTATTCCAGTGCAAATTGGGATTATGAAAACTGTTACACGCAGAACTATGGACTTTTAAATACCGACAATGTTTTCAGTCTGAGTGTATTACATGTATAATAATTATAAAGACAATACATCTCGAAATATAATTACAATTCTATGTTTTTCAATCGAAACTTCCAAAAAAGGAAGAGGTTGTCCATTTGCATGTTTGTTCCCGCAATATTTGGACTGAGTGAACCGATTTTGCATTTTTTTTAAAGCTTCCATTACATTTGGTCCCATTCCGACAATTATTTGGTCCCATTTCGGTAATTTGAAGTCGGTTGTTGTGTCAATTTTTGACGTGCTTTTTTTAACAAAACATACAATGAGACAACTTGTTATAAGTACAATGGACATTCGCGCCGGATATTGTTCACTTTGAAGAGGGGAAACACTTCACAGATCTAAAGACTGTGAATTGAACCGCCCGTCATAACGATAATGACATTTTCAGTAAATAATGGCTTTATCTCAAAGTGATGTTTTTATACCGATATGAAAATGAAGAATACGTAACTATTTGGTATGGCATTGGGTGGTGCTAACAGAAACTGCTAGTAGTATAATCTCCAATGGTGCCGTGGAGTGAAACAAGTAAGTAGGTACAATTTTTATAATATAGTGTAGTATAATATACTTATATAATATAGTGGAAAAAATACCTATGTGTTTTGTTCTGTTGTTGATATGCGAGGGCAAGTCGCTAATATTGACTAAAACGATGAAAATAGAGCATAGCAATAGAGATTATGCGATAACATTATGATTTTATACGAGTAATATGACTATCTATCGCGGTGAACTTCGTACCGCCTCAAACTATAAAAAAATTGTATTCGAAAAGTAATATGGATTGAGATTAAAGATCTTTGACTCTAAAAACAATTGGTTGTTTTTAGTGTCAAAAATCTGTAATGACAAAATGAGTGCAATTCGCCCCTTCAGTATTGTGAGACAGTTAAATAGTCGCACCAATTTATTCTACTTGGAAACAATTAAAGCGGAAGTTTGAGCTCCCTGTTACCATCAAGTGCTGTATGAAGATTACTACCCAAGTATTATTTAATTTTACAATGTGAATTATAAAATCTATAGTCTTGGGCTGGATTCGAACCAGCGACTGTTCCCTTTCCAGGAGGAACGTTCTACCAACTGACCAAGACACCACTAGCCCAAGACATCTAATTTTGTGATCACATTGTGTTAATATCGCAACTTACGGCATCGCCAGAGCGCCATCTACCGGTAATTGAAGAACTAACTACTATGGTAGGCTGTGCGTAATGTTGCAATTACGTTAAGACATAGCTAGAGGGCTCTAATGACAATCAATTAATATATTTTATAAGCAGTGAAGTATACTAACTTTTTCTTATAAAATTGTACACTATGAATCATAAAAACTAGTAGTATTATTTAAAAAAAATATATATTAGAAGATTATCGTGTTAGTAAGACTTGTATTAGCCCGCATCCGACTAGGGATCGTGTCTGACGGCGCTGAATGATTGATTAACCGAAATAGCTATGTGACGTAAGAATATCAGAAGAAAGTAAAACACTATCTAAAATATACAATATGTAGTAAATATTTAGGCTAGGTAACTATTTCGTTTGAAATCAAAGTAAAGGTACCAACAGCATAAAAAACTTTCCCTATTTGATACTAATAAAATCAAAAAAATACGTCAGACTTGACACATGAAATGAAATGATTTATTTATTTGTATAGGTCACTAAATGGCTCTTACAAACGTCAGTAAGTAATTAAAATAAAAATATCATTGCTTCTAAATTTACATGTCACATATTATACGCTTCTCTATTTACATGTCACATATTTTACGCTTCTATATTTACATGTCACATAATATACGCTTCTATATTTACATGTCACAACAATGGCCTTCAAATTACCGAAATGGGACCAAATAATTGTCGGAAAGCGACCAAATTTAAATGGGACCACTAGGCAAGTAGTGGCTATCATTTAAAAAAAATCAAAATCGGTTCACCCAATCCAGACATTGGGTGAACAAAAAAACAAGTTAAAAATATGGAAAAGTTTGCAATATATTTTAGAGTTCATCCTCACTATGCTGAGTTGATTGCAGCTGGTCTTGAGTCTCTAACTAGTACCGTTCTTGATTTGACCTCGTTTTGACCTTGACCTTGAGATCAGAGGTCAAAGTTCAAGTTCATTTTAGAGGTCTTTGAACATGCTGATTTGATTGCAGCGGGTCTCCTAACTATTACCGTTCTTGATTTGACCTTGGTTTGACCTTGACCTTGAGATTAGAGGTCAAAGGTCAAACTCTAAAACATACAGTCGAATTTAGAACCTCCTCCATTTTTGGAAGAAGAAGAATCTCTGAACTGGGTCAACCGATTATATATTTTTTTAAACGAAAGCTGCTACTTCCCAAGTCCCATTTCCATTTGGTCCCATTCCGACAATTATTTGGTCCCATTTCGGTAATTTGAAGTTGATGTGTAAAATTTTGACGTGCATTTTTATTTTTTTTATTCTGCGGCCTAAGGTCGTAGCCCCTCCTACGTCCATTGCCGAGCGCCTCTGGTGAGCACGCAGAGAATTTCGGCGGTAGCAGTTACCCTAAATAAAGTCAGACCATTAGGGTAAATATACCCAATACAAACACCTAAAATGTTATTGTCTTTTTGCCAACTCTTTTTTGTTGTTGTTAATTTCATTTTCTCATTTACATTCAAATTGACTTTTCCGTTGCCTTTGTTTAGATGCCACAGAATTTTTTTTTTATTCCTCAGATATTTATATAGATTTAACTACAATCTATATAAATATCTCTTTATTACAATGAAGTAAATGAAAGTATTCTGTTGGTAACTAAAATTTATTCTATTTATTTATTTACAGCGTATATTTACTACAGCGCAAACTTGAAATTACTTTGCTCAGAATCGAAAGCTATCCAATGGACTGAATTTTAAAGTACAGTATATTTATCCCTAAATTCACTAAAAAAACCAAAACCGTCATTTTTGCGTTTCATACTTACATAAATCCGTGTGAAATATATTGCCCTGGTCCGGGTTATGCGGGAACAAATCTCAGGTAACGAATATAATGAGTAGGGCAAACACAAAAGAGAAAATAATATAAAAGGTTTGCGACCTCTGCTCAAAATAATATGATAATGTTTCGGTCCCTTGCATTTATCTTTATCTTTCGATTGAATATATCTTTCGATTGAAATGTGGATATTTTACTACCAAGTTGTAGGTATGGGTCGTAACTTTTTCTACAAAAATATTATAAATCTCAGAATTTTACTAAAATACAGGATGTCGTAAAAAAAAGTTTATAATATTATTTGCTTAGCCAACTGCATTGTATCTGAGGTGCGCGGGAGTATGCCAATTTAGTCACTATCGAGCGTTTTAAGAGAGAATTCTACAAAAACGCTGATTTTACAAATTGAAGCGACGGTCGCGCGTAGGGTAACCTATTGAAAACTCGAATTTCTGTTACCCGAATCTTAAAACCCCGAAAACGGTTGGTAGAACTTTTAAAAGACAGACGTAATTTTTTAAATTCCCTTTTTAATTTCCCAGATGAATCAATTTCCAGGTGCACTAAAACCAAATTTTCAAAAAGTATTTTTTTGTTTCCCATATTCTCATAATCCAGATATAGTTATACCAGATTCTCAGAATACTTTTTCTTGTTTCCCATCGTACCATTTTCCAAATAAACTATTACCAAATTTTCATAATCTTTTTATTTGGTTCCCATACAATCATATTCCTGATAAACTATTGCCAGATTTTCATAATCTTTTTATTTGGTTTTATACAATCATGTTCCAGCTAAACTATTAAAATACATAATTTTTTTTTTCCCCATGCATTATTTGCCTATTACAGACAGGTTTAAGTGTCAAATTCGACTCAGTAGATTAGGTTAGGTTAAAACTGCAATCCCTCGCACGAGCCGAGCAGCGAAGCGAGCGTGCCGCGGTAGCGGCCGGAGAGTGCCAGAACCGACTCGCTATTGTTTTACTTGCCCATTACAGATAGGTTAAGGTTATTAAATTAAATATTAAATAAACAAACTGATTTATGTTGCCAGATGACTAAAATACCGAACAAAATTGCAAACATTTAATAATTTATTTATTTATTTAATATATTGTTTTTCTGGATATCGCTTATTTTAATTAAAAAACTTGATTTTAAAAACTGGATATTGTTTGTCTGGATATAAATTAACTGTATTTGAAAAATTTTTGTTTTAAAAATTGGACTTTCGTGCATATGGATTACGGTCTTCTGGATTTTGTGCATTTAGATTTCGTGTCTGGAACTCATTCGTCTGGATTCTAAAACATCGTACAAATGAATAAATGGGCAAATGAAATTCGGAGTTGCGATTATATTATGGGAAACAAAACTTCGGAATTTGTAAAAACGGGATTATGAAAAAATGTCCAAACGTTTTCGGGATTATGATATTCGGAATATTAAAATTCGAGATTAAGATAGGTAACCCGCGCGTAGATATGCACTCGTAAACGAACAACACTTTCGCTACTTGGGATGAAAATAATCCGAAATACAAGCATAGAGGAGGCCACTGCTCTGAGTTGTGTGGCGCTGCATGACGGATACAAAAACCCTTTGTGGCAATGTTGGCTATGATAAGAAAGGAGCTGTTGAACAGGTTCGGATGAAAATTAACACATAGATATACAAAATCATAGAATAACATAAGTATTATTAGGTAGGTAACTTTGATCCTGATATTATGTACCCATGGGCACTGGAAACGTGATAACTAATACACGTGGCAAGCCGCTGTCTCACAAATTGTAATGTTTATTATTTTTGATGTTAGGTTAGGTTAGGTTAGGTTAGGTTAGGTTAGGTTAGGTTAGGTTAGGTTAGGTTAGGTTGGGGTGCGGTCGGATAACCTCCACGTTGGCTTAGCCCTGCTTCTTGTCCTTTGTACTTGGGTGGGGGGAACGGAAGCCGGGACGCTGGTGCACCCTGGACAATGGTTATTGGTGTCCTCCTCGGAGGATTCTGGTAGCCATTGACTAAGTCCGACAAGCCCTTCTCAGGGCTAGCTGACCCCATGAGGGGGGTCGTGGTATGGCGGGCCTGCAAGGCCCGCGGCGTCGTTTTTGTTTTTCTTCTTCTTTGCTCTTCTTTTCTCCTTGTTTAGTCTTTCCTCTTTCGTTTCTTGTCTTCTTTTTTCCTCTTCTGTCGCAGCAATGGCGCGTGGCTCGTCAGCTCCTTAGGGAGCTATGGTGGGGTCGTTTTTGGCCTCACCTGATGCAAGAGGACCCCATGAGGTTGTCGGGGTGTATCGGCCTGCAAGGCCCATGGGGACGGACGTGACCGAAAGGTCGCGTCGGGGAGGCCTGACCAGCCTCTCGTGGCCGGCCACCTTGCGTCGTGCAACGATCCCTGTCTCACGGTCTACAGGGTACGTGCGGCGCAACGTGGCCGAAGGCGGCTTGCCTTAATTGGCTGGCCTGAGGGTGATACCCGATACAAAAATCCGTGAAGGAAAACACGCTAAAACCCTGCGGATACTTGGCGACCTCCGCATGTAATAGCCCGCTCCCCGGAATGAGCGTCACCCGGGGAGTGCTTATAGTTCGTCTCATTCTCGTGGGATTTATTATGGATATTGAACTTAAAAAACAAAATAAAGATGAAGTCGGTAGTAGGGAGGATAGGCCCGGTACTCCAGTTCCTGGTCTGAAAGAGTTGAGGGGGGTGGTGTCGGTCACGTCTTCTAGCTCAGAGACGGAGACGGAGGTGACCGCGGCTGCAAAGTCGCGAGGGGCGGTCACGAAAAAAGTTGCTCGAGGGAAGAGCCGTGCCGTCGGGCATTCGTCTGGACTGGATAAGGCGAAGGCGGCCCTAGCGGCTAAAGGGGAGGAGGACCGTCTGCGTCTCCAATTTAGGCTCCGCAGTGGGAAAGAGAAGCCCACCGTGGAGGCTGCAGCTGCGGAGGGCAATGTATCGGAGGAGGTGGAATCCCCCCAGAACCTTGGCAGCCTGGGCATGCAGGAGATGCGGGCTCAAATAGGAGGGCATCACTCGGCGGTCGTAGAGCTCGTGGGTAAGACCTCGTCGATGAAGGGTGGATTCGCCAGCAAAATTAAAAAGCACCTGGGGGAGGTGTACAACATTGTGGAGGAAATGGCGGAAAGGACGATCACGGAGGAGACGCGCATCCTCCGTGCGAATAACAGCCGCCTTCAGAGGGACGTTCTAAACCTCAGGGCCGAGCTGCAAAGCTACAAGCGGGAGTACGAGGCAATGAGGGCCTCCGCACCCGCTGCTGCTGCTGCTGCCCCTGCCGCTACTACTGCAGCCACGGCCTTGGGTGTCGTTACTGGAACGCCTGTTCTCGAAGGGGATGTGCTGGAGGCGCTCTTGGCTGCGCTTATCCCCCCGATTGGTCGAATGCTCGATGGGAAACTCGCGGGCATAGTGGCGCGCCTGCCGCCCATTGAGGCGGTCCACACAGCGACTGCGCCGCCTGCGGCGGATGGGAGGGTTACCCAACCTCTACCTATGGCACCTGCGGCACCGACGTCGAGACCCAGGAAGAAGACTCGGATCAAGGCTGCGGCGAAACCGGCATCTCAGCCAGGGCCCTTGACGACTGAGACCGCCACACATGTCGCTGCCGCCGTCACCTCTGCTTCTGAGTGGGTCGAGGTAGTGAAGAGAGGGAAGCCTAAGGCTTCGAACGGAGGTCCGGTCCAACCAGTACGCAAACCGGCGGCCACCAAAAAGGACGTGAAGTTGACGGTGCCCTCATCTGCAGCGGTCGTGCTGACACTAGCTCCGGGGACTGGCCTCAGTTACGCCGAGGTAATGGCCAGGGCCGAAGAAAAGATAGACTTGGGGGCGCTCGATATCAGCGGGCTTAAGAGCCGGAAGACAGCGACCGGGGCACGCATGTGGGAGGTTTCGGGCTCCCAGAATGTGGAGAAGGCAGACCGCTTTGCGGCAAAGCTGCGAGAGGTATTGGCGGACACGGTCGAGGTCAAGGTGGACCGCCCCACTAAGTCTACCGATATCCGCATTGTGGGATTGGGTGACGCGGTCACTGCGGCTAAACTGGCTGAGGCGGTGGCTAGAGCAGGTGCTTGTGCCGTGGAGGCGGTTAAAGTATGCGGCGAGATCCGCTCCAACTTCAGAGGAGAGGGAACAGCTCTGGTGTCTTGCCCAATCACCGCAGCGAAAAGGATTCATGAGGCGGGACACTTGCAGGTGGGATGGGACACAGCTAGGGTGTTCCTTCTGGAGATGCGCCCTATGCGGTGCTACAGGTGCATGGGGACGGGGCACACACGCCAGATGTGCCCGTCGACGGCAGACCGGAGTGACCTGTGTTACCGGTGTGGCAAGACCGGACACAGGTTGGACAGTTGTCAGGCGGATCCACACTGCGTTGTGTGCTCAGCGGCGGGAATTGAAGCGAGCCACATCATGGGGAGACGCAACTGCAAACCCCCTGCCGCTCGTGGGAGTTTGGCCCCAGCACCCAGGGCCATCAACACGAGGAGACGCCAATCGGCACTTGTTGGGAGGGCTGAGATGTCTGAGTAATGTCCAGCGGGCATCTCAGCGTACTACAAGGGAATGCTAATCACTGCGTCGGGGCCCAGGACCTTTTCCTACAGTCCATGGCCGAGGGGGGAATTGACGTGGCAGTTTTGGCGGAGCCATACTTTCTGCCCAGTCAACCGCACTGGCTGTCGGACAGGAGCGGCCTTGTGGCGATCGTCTCCAGGGTGGGGGCGGGGATTCCCTTCTCCCTCATCGAGAGAGGTGAAGGTTACGTCGTCGCTCTATGGGGCGAGTGCGCGCTCGTGGGCGCATACTTCTCCCCTAACACGACCTTAGCGGCCTTTGAGCTATTTCTCGACAGAATCGGGGCTGCGATAGGGCGGCAGGCGCCGCGGGATGTGCTAGTGCTCGGGGACTTCAATGCCAAATCCATGGCATGGGGGAACCCGAGCACTGACGCGAAAGGGGCGGAGATGGAGGCCCTTGCGCTTGTGTCTGGGCTGACCCTTCTTAACAGAGGGTCTGTCCACACCTGCGTGCGACAGCACGGTGGGTCCGTGGTCGACCTTTCGTTCGCCACGCCCTCGCTCGCAAATAGGGTTCTGAACTGGCGGGTTGTGGAGGGGTTGGAGACTCTATCGGATCACAGATACATTCGATTCGAGATCTCCACCCCGGGCAGATGGAATGTCAGTCCGGCGTCGACTAGAGGTGCGCGCAATCGGTTCCCCCGTTGGGCACTGTCCAGGTTCGACGCGGAGCTGGCTAAAGAGGCGGCAATCACACAACGTTGGTGCTTCCCCTCCCAGCACTCAGGGGTGGATGACCTGGCTGAACAGCTGAAACACGCACTTACGGCAGTGTGCGATGCTTCCATGCCAAGGGTCAGCGGCCGCCCCCCCCGGGGCAGGAGGGAAGTCTATTGGTGGACACAGGAGATCGCCGACCTTCGTGCAGCCTGTTCCGCGGCGCGGAGGGCCTACACACGTAGTCGACGACGTCGGGACCATAATGAAGATAGGGATCGCCAGCTGTACGCAGTATATCGCGAGGCCAAGAAAGCCCTGCAGCTGGCCATTAGCCGGTCCAAAGAGAAGGCCAGGGAAGAGATGCTTCAGGGACTGGATCGAGATCCGTGGGGGCGCCCGTTTCGATGGGCACGCAACAAAATGCGCGCTCAGACCGCCCCGACAACGGAGTCGCTCGAGCCCCAGTTCCTGGAACAGGTCGTGCAGGAGCTATTCCCAGGAGCGCGGGAGGGTTTCAGACCCCCGCCAATGGTGCCGCCAGACTCGTCATGGGAGATTACGGAAGAACCTCCTCCTGTCACGGACGTTGAATTAAGTGAGGCGGTGTGTTATCTCCGCACTAAGAAGAAGGCACCGGGTCCAGACGGGGTCCCCGGCAAGGTGCTATTTGTAGCGCTGGAACACCTGGGGGGACAGCTTCGGCAGCTGCTTGACTTGTGCATCAGGACTGGGCGGTTCCCGAAGCCGTGGAGGGTTGGCCGACTATGCCTGCTCCCGAAGAAGGGTCGACCGCCTGACTCTCCTTCAGCGTACAGGCCGATAGTTCTGCTGGACGAGGTGGGGAAATTGCTGGAGAGGATCCTTGCGGCCCGCCTCGCAAAGCACTTGGAGGACACAGGTCCCAATCTGTCACCGGCCCAGTTCGGGTTCAGGCCGGGGAAGTCCACTATTGACGCCTTGATGACCTTGAAGAGGCTAGCGGTGGAGGCAGTGGATAGCGGAGAGAGGGTCCTGGCGGTATCGCTGGACATTAGGAATGCCTTCAACAGCATACCCCACCCTACCATCCTCGAGGCCCTCCACTTTCACGGAGTGCCTCCGTATATGGGGAAACTGTTGGAGGCATACCTGACAGAGCGGGAGATCGCTGCGGTAGGTCGAGAGGGTCGTCTCATCGTCCATCGGGCGGAGTCCGGTGTTCCACAGGGATCGGTATTGGGGCCGATACTGTGGAACATCGCATATAACTGGGTGTTGCGCGGGGATCTCCTCCCCGGAATGGAGGTCATTTGTTATGCGGATGACACCCTCATCACGGCCCGGGGAGGAAGTTTCGAGGAAGTGGCAAGGTTGGCGTCGGTGGGTGTCGAATTGGTAGTCGGCCGTATACAGCTGCTGGGTCTCCGGGTGGCGCTGGAGAAGACCGAGGCACTGTTGTTCCATGGGCCGCGAAAGGGGCCCCCACCTGGCGCCCATATTCTGGTGGGGCAGGAGGTAGTGCGTGTCGGGGCCAGTATGAAGTACCTGGGCCTCATTCTGGACGGGCGCTGGAAGTTCGGCCCCCATTTCGAGGATTTGGGGCCGAGACTCGTCAGTGCAGCAGCGGCTCTTGGCCAGCTCCTCCCCAATACGGGCGGGCCTAACGCGAGGTGTCGGAGGTTATACTCAGGAATCGTCAGGAGCATGGCACTGTACGGTGCCCCTGTCTGGGCGGACGCTCTCGACCGCCACAACAAGGCCCTCCTACGGAGACCACAGAGGGTCATTGCCCTAAGAGCAGTGCGGGGATACCGTACGGTGTCGTGGGCTGCTGCGACCGTCCTCGCTGCGGATCCACCCTGGGAGCTGGAAGCCGAGGTGCTCGCCACTGTTTACAACTTCATCAGTGAAAGGAGGGCCACAGGCGAGCCCCCTGCACAGAGAGAGGTCCGCCTTGCCCGTAGGGTCGCGAAGAGCGTGCTGGTGGAAAGATGGTCCGAGAGTCTGGAAGACGCGCGTGCCGGGTCATGGACGTTGGACGCGGTGCGCCCCGTCCTGAAGTGGTGGTTGTGCCGTAGGAGGAGGCCACTCACCTTCCGCCTGGTGCAGGTATTGACTGCGCATGGTTGTTTCAACGCATACCTGCACCGGATCGGGAGAGAAGAATCCTCGGCCTGCAACCAGTGCGGGGCGCCCGAGGATACCGCGCGCCACACGTTGGAGGAATGTGCAGCATGGGGAAGGCAGCGTCACGACCTGGCGGCGCACTTTGATGAAGGTCTGTCTCTGCGGAGCATGCTTAGCGAGATGCTCCGTCGAGAGGCAGCGTGGAAGGCGATGACCACTTTCTGCGAGAAGGTCATGCGCCTCAAGGAGGCCGAAGAGCGGGGGAGGGAGGATGCTCCCGACGCCCCCCCACTCCGTCGGAGAAGACGCGGCGTGCGCAGGAGGCGTTATGCGCACCTTATGCTGCCTGTGTGAGGTTACCACGGTGGCAGTAGGTTGGGGTAACCTGCTGCCCCACTAGTGTGGTCGGAGATGGGGTGTGAAGCCCACCCCCTCTCCCTGGGCGGGAAGACCCGACATTCCAGCTGTCGGGCCGTTGCCGAGGCGTCGTCGTCGCGTTTGCCAAAGTGGATTTATACCACAGGCGAGATCCGACGACGCCTCCCTGCAAAGGCAATGGAGGGCTTCCGGGGTGTTTTAGTGGGTATGCCCGGATTCTCCGGGAGAACCCCACACACCGGCGTCACCGAACCCCAGGTGGCGCTGATGGTTCCTCAAGGAATTCCACCCCGAAAAAAAAAAAAAAAAAAAAAGGTTAGGTTAGGTTTTTTTTTTTTTTTTTTTTTTTTTTTTTGTGGTGAGTCAATTGGGTTTTAGTTTCAGGAGTGGCGCTTATGGTATACGCCTTCTCCTGGAACCGTTTGCAAGTTGATTGTTTAGTTAGTGAAGTGTTTAGATGTTATGTGCCGGTAGAGTGTTTTAGTTGATTTACGATATAGGTAATGTGGTGGAGGAGTGAGTTAAGTGTATCTGGGGCAGTTTTAAATAATGTGGTTGAGGGTTTGCGAGATTATGTTGGTGGGGAGTTCGTGGGGTCATGATGAGTAGGAAGGAGTTTCTTGGTTAGGTTAGAGGTTTGCGAGATTGTGTTGATGCAAGGACAGAGGTCGTTGTTTAGGTTTGGTTGATTAGGTTAGGTTAGGTGGGACATCCGCTTCTGTGTGTGGAAAAGTTACAGGGGATCAGTACTTTCCACACACTCCCTTAGTCGCCTCGTACGACATCCACGGGAGGATATGGGTTGGGGCTATTCTATTCTGCCGGCCACCACACGGCGGAGATGGTTAGGTTAGGTTAGGTTTTTTTTTTTTTTTTTTTTTTTTTTAACGTGGTCGGTGATGCATTTACGCACTTCACCGTCTCGCTGCGGGGGGGAGCGAGACGGCTTCGTGTGGGACTCCCGGCCCTAGGATGAAAACGGGCCGGACTACCCACTAAAACCTATCCACGGTGTTTCTCCTTCGCCTTAGCCGGGCCCCCGGATAGGCAGAACCTGCTAAGCGACGGCGGCCCGGCAAAGGGGCGCTCGTTTAAGCTCAACATAGGGGGGGTTTTGCCCCCCCAAACAACATAGAAGCGACGCCCCCGAAACACATAAGGGGCGTCGGACTCCTCAGGGCCTTTCGCGTGAGCGGTGGGCCCCCCGACCCACCGCCCACGGCCCTATCAGTCGGGGGCTTGGGCGTATGCAATACGCCGTCGCCCCCTGACTGGTGCCCGGCGGGGCGGAAGCGTGCGGCCTGCACGCTCCCGTTCCCGCAGGGCCTCTCTCTTTGCCGCCATCACCTCCCGAGCGAAGGAGGCGACGGCGGCCCAACATTCTTCGCTGCCGGCCATAGCAAGAATGACGGCCGGCAGCGAACCTATACTGCCGATAACGCCCGTGAGGGCCAACCTCTGCGTGTCCCAGGCGGCGCACACGACGAGCGTATGCTCCGCCGTATCTACGGCGCCGCCTGCGCAATGATGGCAATCGGGCTCCGACAGGATCCCCACCACTTCCCACAGGAATTTGGCAAAACAGCCATGACCCGTGAGAAGTTGGGTGAGGAAGTAGGTCGGAGCCCCCTGCGCATGCTCCACCCACTGGCGGAGCACGGGACCGATGGCCCCCACGAGCACCCGGCTCGCGGTGGGAGCCGCACATCTCGAGGCCCATTGCCGGAACAGATCGTCGCGAGCCTCCTATCTCCAGCGATCGACCTGCTCCGGCAACGGGCGACCTCCTAGTTGTCGCACCAGGGCGCCCTCCTCGTAGACCCTCTTGAGGACCCCTGCTTAAGGTTAGGTTAGGTTAGGTTAGGTTAGGTTTTTTTTTTTTTTTTTTTTTTACGTGGTCGGTGATGCATTTACGCACTTCACCGTCTCGCTGCGGGGGGGGAGCGAGACGGCTTCGTGTGGGACTCCCGGCCCTAGGATGGAAAACGGGCCGGACTACCCACTAAAACCTATCCACGGTGTTTCTCCTTCGCCTTAGCCGGGCCGCCGGATAGACAGAAACTGTTAAGCAACGGCGGCCCGGAAAAGGGGCGCTCTTTCGAGCTCAACACGGGGGGCCTAACCCCCCCCCAATCAACATAGAAGCGACGCCCCCGAAACACATAAGAGGCGTCGGACTCCTCAGGGCCTTTCGCGTGAGCGGTGGGCCCCCCGACCCACCGCCCACGGCCCTATCAGTCGGGGGCTTGGGCGTATGCAATACGCCGTCGCCCCCTGACTGGTGCCCGGCGGGGCGGAAGCGTGCGGCCTGCACGCTCCCGTTCCCGCAGGGCCTCTCTCTTTGCCGCCATCACCTCCCGAGCGAAGGAGGCGACGGCGGCCCAACATTCTTCGCTGCCGGCCATAGAGAGAATGACGGCCGGCAGCGAACCTACACTGCCGATGATGCCCGTGAGGGCCAACCTCTGCGTGTCCCAGGCGGCGCACACAGCGAGCGTATGCTGCGCCGTATCTACGGCGCCGCCTGCGCAGTGATGACAAACGGGCTCCGACAGGATCCCCACCACTTCCCACAGGAATTTGGCAAAACAGCCATGACCCGTGAGAAGTTGGGTGAGGAAGTAGGTCGGAGCCCCCTGCGCATGCTCCACCCACTGGCGGAGCACGGGACCGATGGCCCCCACGAGCACTCGGCTCGCGGTCGGAGCCGCACATCTCAAGGCCCATTGCCGGAACAGATCGTCGCGAGCCTCCTGTCTCCAGCGATTGACCTGCTCCGGCAACGGGCGACCTCCTTGTTGTCGCACCATGGCGCCCTCCTCGTAGACCCTCTTAAGGACCCCTGCTTCGAGATCCCAAGGGGGACTTTGTGCCAACAGGCACGCCGCCTCGAAAGACACGGTGCGGTACGCCCGTGCAGCCCTCTGCGCCGTGATCCGCTGCGGTCGTCGCAGCTGGACCACGTTCGCGGCGCTGAGGGCATCCGCCCAAATAGGCGCCCCATAGAGCGCCTTGGAGCGTACCACACCCTCGTAGAGACGGCGGCATGCACTTCCCGGTCCCCCTTTATTGGGGAGCAGCCTACCGAGCATCCCGGCAAACGTCACCAACTTTGGTGAAAGCTGCCGGAAATGCTCGACGAACCCCCACCGGCTGTCGAGCAAGAGACCCAGATATTTAAGGGTCCTCCCGACAGCGATGGAGGTGCCACCCACCACAATTTGGGCATCCCGAGGGGGTCTCATCCGAGGCCCATGGAAGAAGAGGGCCTCGGATTTTTCGAGGGCCACCTTGAGGCCGAGCGCCCTGATGCGACTGACGACCTGTGCCGTGCCCGCAGTGGCGAGCACGGCAGCGTCTCGGAAAGTGGGTCCTCGCGCGGTGACAAGGGTATCGTCGGCGTAACAGAGTACGCCGACTCCCTGAAGATTGGCACCGCGCAGGACCCAATCATATCCTACGTTCCACAGGAGCGGACCCAGCACCGACCCCTGTGGAACACCACACGACATTTGCTTGCGGACCACGGCCGACCGAGCCGGGTAAGTTATGGCCCGGTCGACGAAATAGTCCGCAAGGATGCGCCTGAGGTACCACGGGACGTTGTGGTACCTCAGCGCCTCGGCAATTGTTGGCCAGGGGAGGGTGTTGAAGGCATTGGCTATGTCGAGCGACACAGCCAACACCACCTGCCCCTGGCCAACGGCATCGTCGACGCTGTCCCTGAGTCGGGACACGGCGTCAAGGGTGGACCTCCCGCGACGAAAGCCGTATTGGCCACTGCTAAGATTCGGCCCAGCCCCCTCCAGATGCCCGACGAGACGCGCAGCGAGCACCCGCTCGAAGAGCTTGCACATCTCGTCGAGCAGAACGATGGGGCGGTAGGCCGACGGTGACTCCGGGGGACGCCCGTGCTTACGAAGCAGCACGAGCTTCCCCGTTTTCCATCGTCGCGGGACCCTTCCGGACGCCAAACAGTCCGACATCAGGGACAGCGACTCTTCTTCAATTTCCGGCATGACGAGGCCGACGACTCGCCCAGGGACGCCATCGGGACCAGGGGCGCGATTCCTGAGTTTTAACTTTAGGACCGCCACCCCCAGTTCGACGTCGGATACGGGCGGGACGGCCTCGTCATCCGGCACTTCCCGGCTTGGTGCCATACAGGGAGGGACCCACTCTTCCCGCGCAGGGAAGAGGGAACTGACCACTTCGTCTACAAATTGGGGCTCGAGAGAGGTAGTGAGGGGGGGCGCCCAAGGTTTGAGCTTTTGGCTCACAACCTTGTAAATGTGCCCCCATGGATCCCCATTTAAACTCTCGAGCCCCTCGTTCCAGGCTGCATTCTTGGCGGCCCGGATTGCCGAGCTAAAGGCCGCCCGAGCGGCCCGGTACGCGGCGAGCAATATCTCCTCCTGGGCAAGGTCTCTCTGGCGCCTCCCACGACTGCGGGTGTACCGTCGCTGAGCTGCGTGACAGGATTTTCGCATCTCAGCGAGGTGAGGCCGCCACCAGTACACCTGCCTTCGCGGAGGTACCGGCCTTGCCCTCTGCATCGCCGCGTCGCAGACGCGAGTCATCGCACCGGCGAGATTCTCAGCCCTCACGTCTACGTCCAGACCGTCGACATTAGGAGCGGCCCAGCGCTCGACAATTGCCGCCTCTCTGGCCAGTTTCCGGTCCAGCGTGTTCAGCCGCCACCGGGGTCCCTCCCCTGCAAGGGGGCGATCAGTCACCGCAGGGTTGACCGAGGGAGCGGCGACAACGTCGAACCATATGTATCGATGGTCCGACATGGTCTCCACCCCCTCGATCACTCTCCACCCCCGTATCCGGTCCACCAAGGCAGAACTGGCAAACGAAAGATCGACGATTGAACTACCCTGGGGCCGGACACAAGTGTGGACCACCCCCCTGTTTAACAGCACCAAGCCAATTGACACCGCCCACTCCTCCAACACCTCTCCCCTAACATCGGTCGCCGGGGAACCCCAAACTCGCGAATGGGCGTTGAAATCCCCGACGACCAAGGCAGGGGTGGGGCGTACGTCCGCCAGCAGGGTCTCGACTTCGGCGAGCACCAGTTCGAACTCGGCGAGACTCCTGCTGGGGGAAATGTACACCCCAACTACTGCAAAGCCACCCATCAGGGCTAAAACACAACCACGCCCCCTCAGCACCCTGCTGAAGGGGGACGCGCCAACCGCACCCTGACGGGCGA
Source organism: Nudaria mundana (assembly GCA_963556515.1). Taxonomy (NCBI): domain Eukaryota; kingdom Metazoa; phylum Arthropoda; class Insecta; order Lepidoptera; family Erebidae; genus Nudaria; species Nudaria mundana. The sequence goes on along the minus strand of OY748287.1, from coordinate 6,351,316 downwards.
CTATGGCCACTAAGCCGTCGCTGTCGCCAGCCCAGTCGCTACGATCGCGGACCAAATACGGCTCGCTGACGACGACGACGTTCGCCTGCCACTGTGCCATGGACTGCATTAGGACATCCTGAGCAGCGACACAGTGGTTGGCGTTGGCCTGCAGTAGAGAGATGCAGGCCATTTAAGATTGGGCGGTGTCCATCCTCTCCTCAATCGGCGGTGAAGACTGAGTGGTGGTAGCGGATTGTGCCACACCACGTCTTCTACCACCGCGACGTCCTCGCTTTCGGGTAGCCGCATCACAAGTTTTGGTGCCCAGGCGGTGGGCAGCCGGTGCACCATCTGTGGAACAGAGGGGGCACCTGGGCTCCAAAGCACAACCGGCCGCCTTGTGGCCCGGTTGTCCACACCGGAAGCACAGCGCACTGCGATCAACTTCGCAAATGCACCGTGCTCCGACATGCCCCGAGTCCAAGCAGCGAAAGCACCGCTGGACTCGAGGCTCCAGGAGGGTGGCCCGAACACTGGACCACCCGATCGTGATGCGGCGACCATCTACCAATTTCCTGGCCGCCACGACCGGGCACTTGACCCAGCAGGTGCTCTGACGACCTGGTGGGCAAATTATTTCACCCACCTTGACACCACCCACGCTGCATCCTCCGACTTCAGCCACAACTGCAGCCACCTTCTCCTTAGTGGCGGTATCGCCAAGGCCTGTGATGCGCAGCTCCGCGCATTTCTCAGGCCTGGCAACCCGAACCACGTCCTCCCCTAGCGCCGACCGGAGCTTTTCGGCTAGAGCGTCCGCCTTCTTATCTCGATCCGCGCCGCTTACCTCGAGGATCTTTCCCCCAGTGGCGGCGGCGCGGAAACGCAGTCCGTCAATGCCGAGGCTTTTAAGGTTAACTAACCTCTCGGCCTCGGCAAGTACGCTTGCGTACGTCATTCCCGACTCCGTAGCGCCCTGCTGCAGCGTAAGTGTTACTGCAGCAGTGCGAGGCGCGCGGGGTTTTGGGACGCTCTTCTTTTTCTTGGCGTTGACCGGCGCCGAGGTAGCTGCGGCCTTTGTTTGGCGTCTGGCAGCCACATTCCACCCCTCAGTAAGTGGCTGAGGGGCAGTCTGGGGGGACGAAGTGTGCACTTGCCGAGCAGCTGCGGCTTCTGCTGCCGCAGCGCTTACCTTCTTCGCCCTCTTCCTCTTCTCCTGGACGACCACGCCAGATGATGAGGAAGGGATTGAGGGAAGAGCAGGACACGAGGCCACCGAGGTGGCGACAGGAGCCTCCCGACTTGAGGCCGATGGCGGAGGATCCTTGGCCTTCCGTGTGGGAGCAGACACGGAGGAGCCAGCCGCAGCGGAACGCGAGGCGCGCGCAGCGTTCCGTGCGTCCGCAGCCAGTGGAGGCCGGACTGGCACCTCAGGGGGCAGGCGGTCCACGACCCCAGCGAGACGCGCGTCTATCATGAAGCCGATCTCATCGCGCGTCATCGCCGGGGCGAAGGAGGCCGCTGCCTGTTTTAGGCCCTCCATCTCAGCCCTAAGGGCTATTAACTCCACGTTGAGGAGCACCACCTCTTCTGACTCCGTGCGGGATTTCAACTCCCGCACACTTTTTATGATGGTGTTTGCGGCTTCCCTGAGGTCCCGCACGAGTTGGCCTTTTATTTTATTGGATTTGACGGCGACAGTGTTGATCACCGCCACCGCCTCCTCAATTCCCCCAGTCAACTCCTCAGACGTCTGAGCCGTTACCGGCTTCTCCGGTTTCTCCAGTATTGGTGGCCCCACTGAAGTGGGGACACCTTTAAGGAAGGGAGCTTGCACTTCCTTCCTGTAGGCCTCTTCTGCAGCCTCCTCGGATGCGCGCTCCTGCGCCGCAGTGTGCTTGGCCTTGGCTTTTGCCAGACCAACATACATTCCTGTAGAAGGGGGGCGCCCACGGCCCCTCTTGGCGGCTGAACCGGGTCTGCTAGTACCAGACAAAGAGGAGTCGCTCAAACAGCGCATCTCCTCTTCATCGTCGCTGAATGTAACAGACCCCGTAGCCGTCTTCCGCCTGCGGAAGAATCGAGAGGTCAGTGGAAAGGGGGACGCAGAGCGCGAACTCACTTCCACCATTGTTGCTTCACTATCGGCGTCAGAACAGTCCGCCGTCTCCATAGTTGAAGCCGTCGGCGTCACGCTGCAACGAGACAGGGTGACGCGTGGCTCTTTGAGGAACAGGTCCCGAAGTTCACTTCGGGGCCTGTTCCTGGCGTTTTCATCCAACACATCTTGCTTCGGAGTCCTTTGGGTAAGCATATGGTCGTCGGGTAGGCCCGACCCCGTCCTGAAAAGGACGGTGTCGGGACCGGGATCTTCGGATTTCTCCTCTTCGTTTATAGGTTTTTTAATTTTATTTATCATGTTGTTCCCACGAGTAATGGGGCATAGGGGGCACTGACCGGGCGAAGCCCCACCCGGCAGTGGGCTATTACATGCGGAGGTCGCCAAGGTATCCGCCGGGTTTTAACGTGCTTTCCTTCACGGATTTTTGTTTCGGGTATCACCCTCAGGCCAGCCAATTAAGGCAAGCCGCCTTCGGCCACGTTGTGCCGCACGTACCCTGTAGACCGTGAGACAGGGGTCGTTGCACGACACAACGTGGCCGGCTACGAGAGGCTGGTCAGGCCTCCCCGATGCAACCTTTCGGTCACTTCCGTCCTCATGGGCCTTGCAGGCCCATACGCCCCGACCTCCTCATGAGGTCCTCTTGCCTGTTAAGGCTCGACTCGGTTGAGGCCGAAAACGACTCCACCAAGCTCCCTAAGGAGCTGACAAACAGCGCGCCGTTGCCGCGACAGAAGAGATAAAAGAACAAAGACAAGAAACGAAAGAGAGAAGAATAAACAAGGAGAAAAGAAGAACAAAGAAAAACGACAACGACGCCGCGGACCTTGCAGGCCCGCCATACTACGACCCCCTTCATGGGGTCAGCTAGCCCTGAAAAGGGCTTGTCGGACTTGGTCAATGGCTACCAGAATCCTCCGAGGAGGACACCAATAACCATTGTCCAGGGTGCACCAGCGTCCCGGCTTCCGTTCCCCCCACCGAAGTAGAAAGGACAAGAAGCAGGGCTAAGCCAACGTGGAGGTTATCCGACTGCACCCCAGGTTAGGTTAGGTTAGGTTAGGTTAGGTTAGGTTAGGTTAGGTTTTTTTTTTTCTTTTTTTTTTTTTTTGTGGTGAGTCAATTGGGTTTTAGTTTCAGGAGTGGCGCTTATGGTATACGCCTTCTCCTGGAACCGTTTGCAAGTTGATTGTTTAGTTAGTGAAGTGTTTAGATGTTATGTGCCGGTAGAGTGTTTTAGTTGATTTACGATATAGGTGATGTGGTGGAGGAGTGAGTTAAGTGTCTGGGGCAGTTATAAATAAGGTGGTTGAGGGTTTGCGAGATTATGTTGGTGGGGAGTTCGTGGGGTCATGATGAGTAGGAAGGAGTTTCTTGGTTAGGTTAGAGGTTTGCGAGATTGTGTTGATGCAAGGACAGAGGTCGTTGTTTAGATTTGGTTGATTAGGTTAGGTTAGGTGGGACATCCGCTTCTGTGTGTGGAAAAGTTACAGGGGGTCAGTACTTTCCACACACTCCCTTAGTCGCCTCGTACGACATCCACGGGAGGATATGGGTTGGGGCTATTCTATTCTGCCGGCCACCACACGGCGGGGTTAGGTTAGGTTAGGTTAGGTTAGGTTAGGTTAGGTTTTTTTTTTTTTTTTTTTTGTTGACGCGGGGAATGCATTTAAGCACCGTCACCCCGCTGCGGGGGCAGCAGGGCGGTGTGTGGGACTCGACGGTCTGGGAACGGACCGTAATACCCACTAAACCACCGCGGTGTTCCGTCTCACCTTAAGCCGGCTCGCAGGGTAGGCCAGAGGTTAAATCACTGCGAGCCGGCAAGGGGCGCCCCGTGATGTTGGGGCTCGCCTCGGGGGGGCCAATTAAGTGTCCCCCCGGAGCTCCCTAAGGAGCTGAAGAATCTAGCCCGCACCTCCACCGTTCTCGAGCACCTCTCTGAAAGCAGAGAGGGTAGAGAACGGCCGGTGCGGGCGTGCGTAAGTGGGCACCGTCCGGAACACGAGAAGGGTGCCCGTCGTCACGGGTGACCATCGGTGGGCGGAGGTCCCCCGACCTTCCGCCCACGGTCAAGAAACACTAGTCGGGGGCGCGCATGTATTCGGCACGCCGACGCCCCCGAACAGCACGATAGGGGGGGAGCGTCTGTCCAGCACGCTCCCGCTCCCGCAGTGCTTCTCTCTTGGCCGCCATCACCACGCTAGCGAACGTGGCGACGGCGGCCCAACACTGTTGGCTGCCGGCCATGGCTTGCACCACGGCCGGCAGCGACAAATCACCACCAACGATGCCCGTGAGGGCAGAACGCGGCCCGTCCCATGCCATGCACTCGGCAAGGGTGTGGGCCGCTGTGTCGACGACACCGGCCGGGCAGTGACGACACACGGTGTCCGGCTCCACCTTAGGCACCTCACACAGGTACTTGGCAAAACAGCCATGTCCTGTGAGTAGTTGCGTAAGGTGGTACGTCGGCGCACCGTGTGACCTCTCCACCCAGGCCCGTAGGACGGGTCGAACGGCCCCCACGAGCATCGCGCTCGCGGAAGGCGACTCCAATCGCAAGACCCACTCCCGGAAGAGATCGTCGCGAGCCGACTGTCTCCAGCGGTCGATCTCGTCTGGGAGCGGTCGACCTCCATTTCTCCGCACCAGAGCGCTCTCGTCATAAACCTTCTTCAGGACTCCTGCCTCGAGATCCCAAGGGAGGCTTCCGGAAATTAAGCACGCCGCCTCGTAAGAGACGGTGCAGTACGCCCGTGCCGCCCTTTGCGCAAGCACACGTTGCGGGCGCCGCAACAGAGGAATCGTTGCAGCGCTGAGGGCGTCCGCCCAGATAGGCGCTCCGTAGAGCGCCTTGGAGCGCACTACACCGTCGTAAAGACGGCGACACGTGCTACCGGGCCCCCCACGATTGGGGAGCAGCCTCGACAGCCTTCCGGCGTATGAGATCAAATTTGACGACAGACGCCGGAAGTGCTCGGCGAAACCCCACCGACTGTCGAGCACCAGACCAAGATACTTTATGGTCTTCCCGACAGCGATGGGGGTGCCGCTCACCACAATGTGGGAATCTCGAGGGGGCCCTCGCCGAGGCCCGTGAAAAAAGACGGCCTCGGATTTCTCGAGGGCCACTTGGAGTCCGAGCGCCCTGATGCGGCTGACCACCTGGGCTACGCCCGCAGTGGCCAGGACTTTTGCGTCCCGAAAGTCTGGGCCCCGCGCGGTTACCAGGGTATCGTCGGCGTAACAAAGTACGCCGACTCCCCGAAGAGTGGCACCGCGCAGGACCCAATCGTACGCGATGTTCCACAGGAGCGGACCAAGCACCGACCCCTGCGGAACACCGCACGACATTTGCTTGCGGACCACCGCCGACCGGGCCGGATAGGAGATGGCCCGGTCCACGAAGTAGTCCGCAAGGATGCGCCTGAGGTACCACGGGACGTTGTGGTACCTCAGCGCCTCGGCGATGGTCTGCCAGGGGATGGCGTTGAAGGCGTTCGCGATGTCCAGCGACACCGCCAACAACACCTCCCCCCGACCGACCGCCTCTTCGACGCTGTCCCGTAGCCGGGATATGGCGTCCAGGGTCGACCTCCCACGACGGAAACCGTATTGGCCGTCGCTGAGATTGGGCCCCGCCCCATCCAGGTGCCCGACGAGACGCGATGCGAGCACCCGCTCAAACAGCTTGCTCATCTCGTCGAGCAAGACTATGGGGCGGTAGGCCGACGGCGACTCGGCCGGGCGCCCGTGCTTCTTCAACAGCACGAGCCGCCCGGTTTTCCATCGTCGCGGGACCCTCCCCGACGCCAAACACTCCGACAATAGGGACAGCGTCTCCTCCTCGAACGCCGGCATGACGAGGGCGATGACCCGCCCAGGGATGCCGTCCGGGCCGGGGGCGCGGTTCCTCGACTTGAGTTTGAGGACCGCCACCCCGAGTTCGGCTTCGGACACGGGCGGAATGATCGCCTCTGCGTCTGCCGGCGTCTGGCTCGGTGCCATCCGCGGTGGGACCCACTCCTCCCGCTCAGGGAAGAGGGAACTGACGACGTTGTCGACGAAAACTGGCTCGAGAGACCTGGTGAGCGGAGGCGCCCAGGGCCGGAGTTTTTCGCTCACGACCTTGTACGGGCGCCCCCACGGATCTTCATTGAGGCTCTCGAGCCACTCCTCCCAGGCCGCCTTCTTGGCGGCCCTGATGGCCGAGCTGAAGGCAGCTCGGGCCGCCCGGTATGCGGCGTGCAACTCCTGTTCTTGGACGGGATCCCTAACGCTACGACCGCGGCTGCGAGTGCACCTGCGCTGGGCTGCGTGGCACGAAGCACGCAGCCCCGCCAACTCCTCGTTCCACCAGTAAACTCGCCGCCGCGGCTTGGTAGGCCCCGCCCTCCGCATCGCCGCATCGCAGACGCGAGTCAGAGCACCGGAAAACCGCTCAGCCCTCGCGTCCACGTCCGGGCTTTCGTCGACTGCGGCCCATCGCTCCACGATGGCCGCCTCCTTCGCCAGCTCCCGGTCCAGCGTCCGCAGACGCCACCGCGGACCTTCCTCAACCAGGCGGTCCCCGACCGCCGGGGTCCCCAGGCCGGAGTTGACGATGTCGAACCGTATGTAACGATGATCCGACATCGTCTCCTCCCCCCTGACCACCCTCCAGCCACGTGTGCGGTTCGCCAGGCCAGAACTGGCGAAGGACAGGTCGACAATTGACCTGCCCGTTGACCGCACAAACGTGTGGACCGAACCCCGGTTGAGGAGCACCAAGCCGTGGGACGCCGCCCATTCCTCCACCAACTCACCCCGTCCATCGGTCGCCGGAGATCCCCACGCCTGTGAGTGTGCGTTGAAGTCTCCGGCAACCACCAACGGGGTGGGGTGCGCTCCCACCACCAGAGCCCCGACCTCTGCGAGCCACTGCTCATATTCGGCGAGGCTTCTGTTTGGCGAGAAGTACACCCCGATCACTGCAACGTCTCCCAGCAGCGCGAGGACGCAGCCGCGTCCTTTTGATACTCCGCTAAACGCGCCCTGCTGGGAGACGATAGCCACCAACTCGTCGCGGCTTCCCGCCCAGTTATCCCGGCCGAGAACCGCGTACGGTTCGGCGACTACGGCAACATTCGCCTGACACTCCGCGACGGCCTGCATCAAAATATCTTGGGCCGCCGCACAGTGCCCGACGTTGGCCTGCAGGAACGAGTTGGGAGCCATTTAATTTGTGGCGACGTCCATGCTCTCCTCCACATTTGTCTGGGTGGGTTGGGGGGGCACAACCTGCACCACCCTTCGCCCCACACCACCACGACGCCTCCTCTTTATCGAAGCCGCCAAGCAGGCATTGGAGCCCAGGCGGTGCGCAGCGGCAGTTCCCGCCGCCGCGCAGATGGGACAATTTGGCTCCGCCAAGCAGCCCGCCGCCTTGTGGCCGGGCTGCCCGCAGCGGAAGCAGAGTGCACTGCGGTCAACTTCCGCAGCGCACCGGGCCCTTACGTGCCCCACCTCCAGGCAGCGGAAGCACCGCTGAGGCCTGGACTCCAACAAAACCGCACGGACGCGGGACCAGCCAACCATAAGAGGGCGGCCATCTGTCAACTTTTTAGCCGCCGCGACCGGGCACTTGACCCACGCCGTGCCCTCTCGTCCCACCTGGCGGACAATATCTCGACAGACTACGCTGGTGGTGGCGCACCCTCCTACGTCCGCCACCACCTGCGCTATGGCCTCCTTCGTGGCCGCGTCACCGACGCCGGAGATGCGCAGCTCCGCGCACTTCTCCGGCCTAGCAACGCGGACTTCATCGCCGAGAGCCTCTCTGAGTTTCTCGGCGAGTGCATCAGCCTTCTGGCTTTTCTCGGCGCCTGCCACCTCAAGGACCCTGCCCCCGGTGGCTGCCGTGCGGAAGCGTAGGCCCTCAATACCGAGGCTTTTCAAATCTACTTTGCGCTCGGCCTCGGCGAGCTTGGAGGCGTACGTCACGCCCCGTTCCGCCGCGCCCTGCTGCAACGTTATCACCACCGCAGCGGTGCGGGGCGAGCGGAGTTTCGGGGCACGTTTCCCCACGGCAGGCGCGTTGATGGGTGCCCCTACCGGCTTCGGAGCCGGAGGCTTGGCCGCTGGCGTCTTCTTGGGGCGCCCAGCCACAACATTCCACGCGCCGGTTAGCGGCCGAGGTGTAGGTGCCAGTTGGGGACGCTCTTGACGCGCCGCCTCGGCCTCTAGCGCTGCAGCGCTCTTCTTCTTCTTATTCCTCTTTTGCTTCCCCTGACTCATAGGGGGGGTAGAAGTTGAGGGAGTGACTGCAGGGGGCGCCTCCATCTCCACCAATGAAGCGTCAACAACAGCGGGGCCGACAGAACGGCCGACGTCCGGAACTGACGTCGCAGCGGCGCGAGCGGCGTTACGGGCGTCCGCCTGAAGGGGTGGGCGCAGCCGCGGCTCCGGAAGCAGGCGGTCTGAAACACCGTCGAAGCGCGCGTTGATCATGAACATGATCTCCTCGCGCGACATCGACGGCGGGGCGCTCACCTGCTTCTTCACCGCCTCCAATTCGGCCCGCAGTGCAGCCACCTCACGCTGCAGGCGGACGTTTTCGTCGCTGTCGGTCCGGCCACGCAACTCCCGCACGTGTTCCATTATGGAGCCTGCAGCGCTCCTGAGGCCCTGGACCGACTGTCCCTTCAGTTTGGAGCTCTTGTGGGCGATGGAGCGTATAGACTCCACCGCCTCCTCAACCGCCTTCTCCAATTGCTCGGCCCTGAGGTCACCCACAGGTGCCGGCATACGCGCCTCGCTTTCTCCGTCCTGAACGGGAGGCTGGCGAAGGAAGGAGAGTCGCCTCTCCTCCCGCCTTCGGAGCTCTTCGGCGAGTTCTCGTTCCGCCTGGAGCTCTATCTCCCGCTCTTTGGCCGCGACATAGTCGGCCTTCGCCTTTGCGAGGCCCACGTAGTGCCCCGTTGTAGGGGGGCGACCGCGACCTCGTTTACCGGGTTGGCCCCGGGTGTTGTTGGAGGCAACCGACTCCTCGCTGTCCCCCTCCGAGCCTGAGTTGCGGCGCTTGTGAGCGCGCTGCCACAGGCGAGACAGCGGGCTGGGGGATGGGCGAGGCAATACCTCCACGAGTGAAACGACGCTGCTGTCAGAATCCGACAACAGCACTTCTCCAACCACACCGCCGCGCGGTGCGGCGTCGCAGCGCGACACCGACACCCGCAGCTCCTTCCGATCTCGAACGGAGCTTCGAACCCGGCTTCGACTCCGGCTTCGGCTCCGGTCTCGATCCGGGGTCCGACACCGCCTCGGCACTGGAGTACCGGGCCTCACCTCCTTACTACCAACATCCTCAATTTGTTTTTTATTTAGAAATTCCATATTTTATCCCACGAGAATGAGACGATCTACAAACACTCCCCGGGTGACGCTCATTCCGGGGAGTGGGCTATTACATGCGGAGGTCGCCAAGTATCCGCAGGGTTTTAACGTGCTTTCCTTCACGGATTTTTGTATCGGGTATCACCCTCAGGCCAGCCAATTAAGGCAAGCCGCCTTCGGCCACGTTGCGCCGCACGTACCCTGTAGACCGTGAGACAGGGGTCGTTGCACGACGCAACGTGGCCGGCTACGAGAGGCTGGTCAGGCCTCCCCGATGCGACCTTTCAGTCGCGTCCGTTCCCATGGGCCTTGCAGGCCCATACGCCCCGACCCCCTCATGGGGTCCTCTTGCCTGTTAAGGCTCAGCTCAGGTGAGGCCGAGAACGACCCCACCATAGCTCCATAAGGAGCTGACAAACAGCGCGCCGTTGCCGCGACAGAAAAGATAGAAGAACAAAGACAAGAAACGAAAGATGGAAGAATAAACAAGGAGAAAAGAAGAACAAAGAAAACAACAACGACGCCGCGGGCCTTGCAGGCCCGCCATACCACGACCCCCCTCATGGGGTCAGCTAGCCCTGAAAAGGGCTTGTCGGACTTGGTCAATAGCTACCAGAATCCTCCGAGGAGGACACCAATAACCATTGTCCAGGGTGCACCAGCGTCCCGGCTTCCGTTCCCCCCACCGAAGTAGAAAGGACAAGAAGCAGGGCTAAGCCAACGTGGAGGTTATCCGACTGCACCCCCTCCTTCGCTGGTTAGGTTAGGTTAGGTTAGGTTTTTTTTTTTTTTTTTTTTTTTTTTTTTTTTTTTTTTTTTTTTTTTTGATGAGTCAATTGGGTTTTAGTTTCATGAGTGGCGCTTATGGTATACGCCTTCTCCTGGAACCGTTTGCAAGTTGATTGTTTAGTTAGTGAAGTGTTTAGATGTTATGTGCCGTTAGAGTGTTTTAGTTGATTTACGATAAAGGTGATGTGGTGGAGGAGTGAGTTAAGTGTATCTGGGGCAATTGTAAATAAGGTGGTTGAGGGTTTGCGAGATTATGTTGGTGGGAAGTTCGTGGGGTCATGATGAGTAGGAAGGAGTTGCTTGGTTAGGTTAAAGGTTTGCGAGATTGTGTTGGTGCAAGGACAGAGGTCGTTGTTTAGGATTAGTTGATTAGGTTAGGTTAGGTGGGACATCCGCTTTTGTGTGTGGAAAAGTTACACGGGGTCAGTACTTTCCACACACTCCCTTAGTCGCCTCGTACGACATCCACGGGAGGATATGGGTTGGGGCTATTCTATTCTGCCGGCCACCACACGGCGGGGTTAGGTTAGGTTTTTTTTTTTTTTTTTTTTTTTTTTTTTTTTTACGTGGTCGGTGATGCATTTACGCACTTCACCGTCTCGCTTGGGGGGGAGCGAGACGGCTTCGTGTGGGACTCCCGGCCCTAGGATTAAAACGGGCCGGACTACCCACTAAAACCTATCCACGGTGTTTCTCCTTCGCCTTAGCCGGGCCGCCGGATAGGCAGGAACTGTTAAGCAACAGCGGCCCGGCAAAGGGGCGCTCTTTCAAGCTCTACTCGGGGGTGCCTAAACCCCCCCTGATCAACACAGAAGCGACGCCCCCGAAACACATAAGGGGCGTCGGACTCCTCAGGGCCATTCGCGTGAGCGGTGGGCCCCCCGACCCACCGCCCACGGCCCTATCAGTCGGGGGCTTGGGCGTAGGCAATGCGCCGTCGCCCCCTGACTGGTGCCCGCCGGGGCGGGAGCGTACGGCCTGCACGCTCCCGCTCACGCAGGGCCTCTCTCTTCGCCGCCATCACCTCCCGAGCGAAGGAAGCGACAGCGGCCCAACATTCTTCGCTGCCGGCCATGGATTTAATGACGGCCGGCAGCGAACCTACTCTGCCGATAACGCCCGTGAGGGCCAACCTCGGCGAGTCCCAGGCGGCGCACACGAAGAGCGTATGCTCCGCCGTATCTACGGCGCCGCCTGCGCAGTGATGACAATCAGGCTCCGACAGGATCCCCACCACTTCCCACAGGAATTTGGCAAAACAGCCATGACCCGTGAGAAGTTGGGTGAGGAAGTAGGTCGGAGCCCCCTGCGCGTGCTCCACCCACTGGCGGAGCACGGGACCGATGGCCCCCACGAGCACCCGGCTCGCCGTGGGAGCCGCACATCTCAAGGCCCATTGCCGGAACAGATCGTCGCGAGCCTCCTGTCTCCAGCGATCGACCTGCTCCGGCAACGGGCGACCTCCTTCTTGTCGCACCAGGGCGCCCTCCTCGTAAACCCTCTTCAGGACCACCGCCTCGAGATCCCACGGGGGACTCTGTGCCAACAGGCACGCCGCCTCAAAAGACACGGTGCGGTACGCCCGTGCAGCCCTCTGCGCCGCGATCCGCTGCGGTCGTCGCAGCTGAACCACGTTCGCGGCGCTGGGTTAGGTTAGGTTAGGTTAGGTTAGGTTAGGTTAGGTTTTTTTTTTTTTTTTTTTTTGTTGAGTCAATTGGTTTTTTAGTTCAGGAGTGGCGCTTATGGAGTACGCCCTCTCCTGGAACCGTTTGCAAGTTGATTGTTTAAATGTTATGTGCCGTTAAAGTGTTTTAGTTGATTTATGATATAGGTAATGTGGTGGAGGAATGAGTTACGTGTTTCGGTGTTGTTTGTTAATTTAATTAGGAGAGGGGGGTCTTGAGGATCGATATTGTTGTTTTGGCAGATATGTGTAAATGTTAGTCGTGAAAGTGCGAATCTGGGGCAGTGATAAATAAGGTGTTGGAAGGTCTGCGAGATTGTGTTGGTGCAAGGACAGAGGTCGTTGTCAGTGATGTGAAATCGGAAGAGGTATGATTTGTGGAAGGCATGGTTGGTGAGGAATTGGGTTATTGGAAAGGTGAGTTTGACTTTGGAGAGGAAGTTCGTGAGGTCATGATAGGTAGGAAGGAGTTGCTTGGTGTGGATTGACCCGGCGGAATTTTCGTAGAGTTGTTGTGAGGAGGTGAGAAGGTTTGTTTTGTGTATGTGTTTTATGTATGAAAGAGGTGTGTGAGAGTGGTCTGGTTGTTTGTGCAGGAAAGCCGCAGCTTTAGCCGCCGTGTCAGCTGCCTCGTTGCCAGGGATTCCGGCATGGGCTTTTACCCAGGCGAATTGTATTTGGATGTTTTGGGTTTTGGCAAAGTGCAATTGGCGGAATATGTTGACTGCGAATGTGTTATGGCTGTAGGGATTGGAAAGTTCGAGGAGAGCAGATTTGGAGTCGGAGAAGATGTAGTAGGAGTATGATTTAATTTTGTTGCTGATTATAAATTGACAGACTTTTTCAATGGCAAGCATTTCTGCTTGGAAAACGGAGCAGGAGGGGTGTAACTTGAATTTTTTAACTGTAGGACAGGTGGAATGCGGACTGAAGGCGACGAAGGCTGCTCCTACGACATCGTCATGCCGACTACCGTCGGTAAAGATATTACAGTAGTTATCGGTTTGGAGGTCTATGTATTCCTCTGTAGTGAATATTTCCAGGAAGGTTATGGGTTCCCGGAGGGAGGGGTGAAGAAGAGAGGATGGGAGAGAGGGTTTTTCAACGGGGATGTCAAGAGGAAGGAATGATGAGGTGCCACGGAGTTTAGAAGTTTCAATGTCCGAGATGCTTTTAATTTTTTCTGGTAGAGGGGTTAATTGTGCAAGTGTTATTGATGTTATTGTGCTGTTGGTTCGGAAGCCGTGAATTATCTTTATGGCAAATAACCTTTGGAAAGAGAGTAGTTGTTTGACTACAACTTTGTATTCCAGGGCACTGGACCAGACTGATGAAGCGTAAGATATGATGGGGGTGATGACTTGGTCGTAAATTATTCGGATATTATCGGAGTGGATGCCCCAAGTGGGTCTAGTGTAAATAAGGAGCTTGTAGAATATTTGTTTGGCTTTTTCAATTATGTGGTTAGCGTGTTTTATGAATTTTAATTTGTCGTCTATTATGACTCCTAAGTATTTGAGTTCTTTTGTAAATTTTAGCTTTGTGTTGTTCATATGTATGTTTAATTTAGTAGATTTATTGGTGAAGCCTATGATGGTCGTTTTCTCTGGGCCGAAGTGAAGTTTGACATTTTTCCCCCATTCATTAATATGGTGCAGTGCCAGATTAGTTGTATTTTCTAAAGTGGTGAGATCGGTCGAATGTGTTATCAAAAGGACATCGTCAGCAAATGCTTGTATATGACAGTTATCTGGAAGTGGGAGGTCGAGGAGCTCATCCATGATAAGGTTCCACATAGTGGGACCACAGACGGAGCCCTGGATGCAGCCGCGAGTCATGTTTTTGGTGGTTTTGATGTCAGAGAAGGTAAGTCCCACTGTTCTATTAGTTATGTAGCTAATCAGAATGTTATATAAGTTGCTGGGGCAATTGTAATGACGCAGTCTAATAAATATAGCAGGCCACCAAGCATTATCAAAGGCTGCCTTTATGTCCAGTGATATAGTAATTACGTGTTCACCGTGTGATTTATATGATTTAATGGCATGGACAGCGTTTGAAATGGCCTGGGAGGTGGAGACTTGCTGTTTAAATCCAAATTGTTTATTATTATTGAGGTTGTTGATGTTAAGGTGATAAGTGAGGCGATCGATTATTAGCCTTTCTAGCAGTTTGCCAAAAACATTAATGAGGCCAATGGGACGGAATGAGGATAAGTTAGTATAATTAGGTTTGTTAGGTTTCGGAATGATTTTAACGACAGCATGCTTCCATGGCAAGGGGAAGTAGGTTAGTTCAAGGCATCTATTATATATTTTAGTTAGATAATCGGGAAATTGATTGGCGAACTGTAGGCAAATATCTGCGGTTAAGTGGTCAACGCCAGGTGCCTTTTTGTGGCTCATATGATTTAGGCCATTCAGAATTTCGGTTGTGGTAAATGGAGGTTCAGATGGAGTGAGAAGAGGTTGGTTCATTGAGGATCTAATCGATTGCTGTGAAGGGGTAAAGTCGATGGTGTCATCAGGGAAGAAGTTATCCATTAGGGCATTAGCAGTTTCCAAGGCGTCGGTGGAATAGGTGCCGTCGTTAAGAAGAAGGGTGGATGGTGGTTGTGTTAGTGGTTTTGTTTTAATGATTCGGTTGGTGACTGACCAGACGTTTTCTTTTACTTGTTGGTTGCAAAATTCCTTGAAATGTTGGGTGGATGTGGCGCAGAAGGCTTCGGAGTAAGCTTTTCTAGCAATTTGTCTCTCAGCAATAACCTCGTTGAGAGGGAGACCGCGTCGTTTGTATCGTGAGAGTTTGTGGTGTGTCCGGAGTGCGTTGGCTTTAAGCTCTTGCAAGTGGTCATTCCAGAAAGGGGGTTTTTTTGGCGCGCCGCGAGTTCGAGGTAGAATACTATCGCAGGCGTGTTGAATGGCTTTTGTGACATCATCTACAAGGGTGTCAAGATCTTGTGTGTTAAATTCGTTGATACGTTCGATGGAAGGCAGTCTCTCGCGGATCGCATCAGTGAACCTATCAATAATTCTATTCCATGATACAGTTGTCGTGTTATATTTGTATGTAGATAGCTTTTTGGTTTTAGTGAAGCGTGTGCTAGTAAATGAGACATAAAAGGTGATGGAATTATGGTCTGAACTAGGAATTAAGTTGAGGTCAACCATCCAATTGGTGATGCTGATGGATGAGCGGTTGCTTGCTAGTGTGAGATCAATAATTGATTCACGTGGTTGATTGTGGGTTACGGTCTGAAATGTGGGTGTGTTTCCTTCGTTATTGATAATTAAATTGTTGTTGGTGACAAAATCTGCGATTAAGTCTCCTCTGTCGTTGCATCTGTTTGAGCCCCACCAGTGGTGCCATCCATTAAAATCACCGCATATAAGGAAAGTGGAGTTGCGATTGTGGTTTATGAAGTCCTCAAGGGTATTGAGGGTGTTGTAGGGATCAATGCGGGGTTCGATATACACGGAAACAAGATGAATTTGGTGATTTGTAAGACTATCTTTACACTGTACAATACATATATTCGAGTTGGAGTGACTGGTGATGCCTAGTGCGGAGGAAATGTTTTTGCGGATGGCTATGGATGCACGGGTGGGACGAGCGGTGGGAAATTGATAGAGCGTATACATCTGGTTATCGAGTTTCATTCGCTCGTTTGTTCCTGTGTAGGGTTCCGTAATGAAAGCAAAGTCAGGTTTGTTATTGTCAAGGTAGACGCAAAGTTCATGTAAAGCATTTCTGCTTTTGCCAAGGTTAATTTGAATGGCGTTGGGTTTTATGACTGATGGTGAGTTAAACAGGGTGTTGGGTGTATTATTGAGTGTACTACTATTATGGTCCATAATCGGTCCTGGAACGAGTGCGTGCAGCCATAAAGATTTTCCTTGGACAGGTATTTGAAGTTGCGCTATGGTCTAATTTATCATTACCCTTGTTGCCTTTTTCTTGATGAACTTTGCAGTTGAAACATGTGGATTTTGTTGAGTCGTTCTTGTTTGGGAGCAGTTAATTTCCTCAGAAGTGCAGTGGTTACGAGTGTGTCCGAATTTCAGGCATTTAAAGCATTGCAAAAGAGGAGTGAACTCTTCTACATGAACTCGTTGGTGGTCCACATTGAGTTTCTGTAGGTTGACGATGGTGCGCCATAGTGGCGGAGATACCATGAAGACGGCGTTGTAGAGGGACCTATTTCTGTTTCCTCGTTTAAATTTAAGGGTGATTTCATCGGAATTAAAATTGTTTTGGTTTGTGATTGTTTCTGTTAATAGTTCTAATGGGATGGAGTTGGAGATGCCTTTAACTATTATCATGGGTTTTAATTTTTTGCCAGCTTCGGCCTGAAGGTTAGTGGTTTTGTTGATTTTAGTAAGAGCAAGGTCCCTTTGCTCGGTAGTGTCGAATTCAACGCGAATCTTATTGTTGCTGACATTGGTAGTCCTAGAGGGCGCAAAGTTAGTGTCCTTGAAGGTAACACGCTGCCGGAAGTCTTGTAGAGTTTCAGTAGAACTTTGCACGTTGCTGGTGGAGGAGACGATTAGGGAGGGTTTGGTGGTGGGAATTTTGGGGGTTTTAGGGCGCGCGGGGAAGGTGAGGACCGACGAGTAGAGGGGTTGGGTGGGGTTAACTGCATTATTCGGTGTTTGTCTCATTTGTTTCACCGTGCTGCAGACATCCCTAAGTTGTTCTTTGACTGGTATGAGTTCAGTGACCAGATGATTTTTTATAACGGAAGTGATGGTGGAGATGAGATTGTTACTCAAGCCCTCACAAGATTCATCGTTTGGAATGGAGGTAGGTGTAGGAGTTGGGTTAACTGGAGAGGCCATAAGGTGTGACTTCTGTAGGTCACTAATGGTGTCAAAGATTTGAAGGATCGCCGCCCTGTCCTCCTTTTTCAGGCTTTTGCCTCTGGTGAGTAGATTGCGTGCGGTTTTAATATTTTGAGTCAGCTTATTGTGAAATTCAGCAGTAGGTGAGTCGGTAAAAGATGACAGCGACGGAGATTGAGAGAAAATAGGAGGAGGTGAACGCGGTCTTGAAAGGGTAGGGACAGATGTATTGAGTTCATCACAGTCTGAGGATAAGGGAATGAGGGGCTGAGAAAGTAGAAGCGGAGGGGCAACGGGTTGAGAAAGTATGGGGCAAGTGAGGAATGAAGGTTGAGTGCTAGTTTCACAGCTCTCATCGTCTGACAGTGCTAATCTTGCCACTGTAAAGGTACTGTCTAGATTAGTTTTTTCCGGCGGTACTGCTGGTGGCCGAGCCTTCCTCATAGGTTGGGGGCTCTTAAAAAGCGCCATAGTGGTTTAACAACAATAGGAAATTGAAATGAAAAAACTGATATTAAAATGAACTTCGAAATAAGTAAAGGAATATGTATATATGTAGTCAAAACAAGGAGATTAAAAGTTAAAGAATTTAGAAAAATAAAGTAATCCAAATAAAAATTTTAGTCTGTCTTTTGGTTTATTTTACCTACGGCGACCTTCCAGTGCTCCGGATTGAGAGTCTAGGTCCCTGAACGAGAAAACAGGGCGGGTGGGCGTTCGATCGCACGCAGTTTTTTGCGATTTTCTCGGAAACTATAAGACCTAGAAAAATAAATGATACGTCTAAAGATAGGTATTTAGACGGGCTATATTGTGACGTAATAATAATATTTGGTGTAGTATAAAAAATTGAAATTATAGCACTTTGACTGTTTTTGAGGCACCAAGTGTACCACAAAAGTGAAATTTAATACAACTAAATATCAACCTTTATCAACAAACGGGGTGTCCAGAGAAAGGTATTAAGATGAACTTTAATATGAGATCATAAAAAGTCTAGGTCTAGAACAAAATTTGGATTAAACAATTCTGAAACTACTATTTGGTACACCAAGTGCACCGCGAAATGAAGATTTCTGCAGCTAAATATGAGTTTTTACTATTGAAGTCTGTACCGCCAGAAAGCGCCTCTGGAGAGGTATCTAGCGGTATAGATGATTTGTTTAAAATTTGAGGTTTTATTTTTAAAATTTACGGTTTTATATGAAAAGTTAGGGTTAGGTTAGGTAAATATTTTTTAAAACGAGCGAATCCGGGCGAACGTTATATGTATGTAACGGGTGCGACAAGAGGATGTCAAAACTGTAAAAAATATCGATGTAGGTCAAAAACTGAGAGAGTTATGCTGTCAAGAAGGTTGGTTAGGTTAGGTTAGGTTAGGTTAGGTTAGGTTAGGTTAGGTTAGGTTTTTTTTTTTTTTTTTTTAATGAGTCAATTGGGTTTTAGTTTCAGGAGTGGCGCTTATGGTATACGCCTTCTCCTGGAACCGTTTGCAAGTTGATTGTTTAGTTAGTGAAGTGTTTAGATGTTATGTGCCGGTAGAGTGTTTTAGTTGATTTACGATATAGGTAATGTGGTGGAGGAGTGAGTTAAGTGTATCTGGGGCAGTTATAAATAAGGTGGTTGAGGGTTTGCGAGATTATGTTGGTGGGGAGTTCGTGGGGTCATGATGAGTAGGAAGGAGTTTCTTGGTTAGGTTAGAGGTTTGCGAGATTGTGTTGATGCAAGGACAGAGGTCGTTGTTTAGGTTTGGTTGATTAGGTTAGGTTAGGTGGGACATCCGCTTCTGTGTGTGGAAAAGTTACAGGGGGTCAGTACTTTCCACACACTCCCTTAGTCGCCTCGTACGACATCCACGGGAGGATATGGGTTGGGGCTATTCTATTCTGCCGGCCACCACACGGCGGGGTTAGGTTAGGTTAGGTTAGGTTAGGTTAGGTTAGGTTAGGTTTTTTTTTTTTTTTTTTTTTAATGAGTCAATTGGGTTTTAGTTTCAGGAGTGGCGCTTATGGTATACGCCTTCTCCTGGAACCGTTTGCAAGTTGATTGTTTAGTTAGTGAAGTGTTTAGATGTTATGTGCCGGTAGAGTGTTTTAGTTGATTTACGATATAGGTAATGTGGTGGAGGAGTGAGTTAAGTGTATCTGGGGCAGTTATAAATAAGGTGGTTGAGGGTTTGCGAGATTATGTTGGTGGGGAGTTCGTGGGGTCATGATGAGTAGGAAGGAGTTTCTTGGTTAGGTTAGAGGTTTGCGGTCGTTGTTTAGGTTTGGTTGATTAGGTTAGGTTAGGTGGGACATCCGCTTCTGTGTGTGGAAAAGTTACAGGGGGTCAGTACTTTCCACACACTCCCTTAGTCGCCTCGTACGACATCCACGGGAGGATATGGGTTGGGGCTATTCTATTCTGCCGGCCACCACACGGCGGGGTTTTTTTTTTTTTTTTTTTTTTTTTACGTGGTCGGTGATGCATTTACGCACTTCACCGTTTCGCTGCGGGGGGGAGCGAGACGGCTTCGTGTGGGACTCCCGGCCCTAGGATGGAAAACGGGCCGGACTACCCACTAAAACCTATCCACGGTGTTTCTCCTTCGCCTTAGCCGGGCCGCCGGATAGACAGAAACTGTTAAGCAACGGCGGCCCGGAAAAGGGGCGCTCTTTCGAGCTCAACACGGGGGGCCTAACCCCCCCCCAATCAACATAGAAGCGACGCCCCCGAAACACATAAGGGGCGTCGGACTCCTCAGGGCCTTTCGCGTGAGCGGTGGGCCCCCCGACCCACCGCCCACGGCCCTATCAGTCGGGGGCTTGGGCGTATGCAATACGCCGTCGCCCCCTGACTGGTGCCCGGCGGGGCGGAAGCGTGCGGCCTGCACGCTCCCGTTCCCGCAGGGCCTCTCTCTTTGCCGCCATCACCTCCCGAGCGAAGGAGGTGACGGCGGCCCAACATTCTTCGCTGCCGGCCATAGAGAGAATGACGGCCGGCAGCGAACCTACACTGCCGATGATGCCCGTGAGGGCCAACCTCTGCGTGTCCCAGGCGGCGCACACAGCGAGCGTATGCTGCGCCGTATCTACGGCGCCGCCTGCGCAGTGATGACAAACGGGCTCCGACAGGATCCCCACCACTTCCCACAGGAATTTGGCAAAACAGCCATGACCCGTGAGAAGTTGGGTGAGGAAGTAGGTCGGAGCCCCCTGCGCATGCTCCACCCACTGGCGGAGCACGGGACCGATGGCCCCCACGAGCACTCGGCTCGCGGTCGGAGCCGCACATCTCAAGGCCCATTGCCGGAACAGATCGTCGCGAGCCTCCTGTCTCCAGCGATTGACCTGCTCCGGCAACGGGTGACCTCCTTGTTGTCGCACCATGGCGCCCTCCTCGTAGACCCTCTTAAGGACCCCTGCTTCGAGATCCCAAGGGGGACTTTGTGCCAACAGGCACGCCGCCTCGAAAGACACGGTGCGGTACGCCCGTGCAGCCCTCTGCGCCGTGATCCGCTGCGGTCGTCGCAGCTGGACCACGTTCGCGGCGCTGAGGGCATCCGCCCAAATAGGCGCCCCATAGAGCGCCTTGGAGCGTACCACACCCTCGTAGAGACGGCGGCATGCACTTCCCGGTCCCCCTTTATTGGGGAGCAGCCTACCGAGCATCCCGGCAAACGTCACCAACTTTGGTGAAAGTTGCCGGAAATGCTCGACGAACCCCCACCGGCTGTCGAGCAAGAGACCCAGATATTTAAGGGTCCTCCCGACAGCGATGGAGGTGCCACCCACCACAATTTGGGCATCCCGAGGGGGTCTCATCCGAGGCCCATGGAAGAAGAGGGCCTCGGATTTTTCGAGGGCCACCTTGAGGCCGAGCGCCCTGATGCGACAGACGACCTGTGCCGTGCCCGCAGTGGCGAGCACGGCAGCGTCACGGAAAGTGGGTCCTCGCGCGGTGACTAGGGTATCGTCGGCGTAACATAGTACGCCGACTCCCCGAAGAGTAGCACCGCGCAGGACCCAATCGAAACCAATGTTCCACAGGAGCGGGCCCAGCACCGACCCCTGTGGAACGCCACAAGACATTTCCCTGCGGACTACGGCCGACCGGGCCGGAAAGATGATGGCCCGGTCAACAAAGTAGTCCGCAAGGACGCGCCTGAGGTACCACGGGACATTGTGGTACCTCAGCGCTTCGGCGATAGTAGGCCAGGGGAGGGTGTTGAAGGCATTGGCTATGTCGAGCGACACAGCCAACACCACCTCCCCCCGGCCAGTAGCATCCTCGACGCTGCCCCTAAGCCGGGATACGGCGTCCAGGGTGGACCTCCCGCGACGGAAGCCGAACTGGCTATCCGACAAGTTCGGCCCCGCCCCCTCCAAATGTCCGACGAGACGTGCAGCGAGCACCCGCTCGAAAAGCTTGCACGTCTCGTCGAGGAGAACGATGGGGCGGTAGGCCGACGGCGACTCCGGGGGACGCCCGTGCTTACGAAGCAGCACGAGCTTCCCCGTCTTCCAGCGTCGCGGGACTCTTCCGGACGCCACACACTCCGACATGAGGGACAGCGTCTCCTCTTCAAACTCCGGCATGACGAGGCCGACGACCCGCCCTGGGACGCCATCGGGACCAGGGGCGCGGTTCCTCAGCTTAAGTTTTAGAACCGCTACCCCCAGCTCGGCGCCAGAAACGGGCGAGATGACCTCGTCATCCGACGACTCCTGGCTTGGTGCCATTCGGGGGGGGGACCACTCTTCCCGCGCAGGGAAGAGGGAGCTGACCACTTCTTCAACAAATTGGGGCTCGAGAGACGTAGTGAGTGGGGGCACCCAAGGTCCAAGCTTCTTGCTGACGACCTTGTAGATGTGCCCCCATGGATCCCCATTTAAGCTCTCGAGCCCCTCGTTCCAGGCCGCGTTCTTCGCGGCCCGGATTGCCGAGCTAAAGGCCGCTCGAGCAGCCCGGTACGCGGCTAGCAGCACCTCCTCCTGGGCAAGGTCTCTCTGGCGCCTCCCGCGACTGCGGGTGTACCGTCGCTGAGCTGCGTGACAAGTTTTTCGCATCTCAGCGAGGTGAGGCCGCCACCAGTACACCCGCCTTCGCGGGGGTACCGGCCCTGCCCTCTGCATCGCCGCGTCGCAGACGCGAGTCATCGTACCGGCAAGATTGTCTGCCCTCGCGTCCACGTCCAGGCCGTCGACATTAGGAGCGGCCCAGCGCTCGACAATAGCCGCCTCTTTGGCCAGCTCCCGGTCCAGCGTATTAAGCCGCCACCGTGGTCCCCCCCCGAAAGGGGGGCGTTCAGTTGCCGCGGGGGTGGCCAAGGGAGCGGCGACGACGTCGAACCATATGTATCGATGGTCCGACATGGTCTCCACCCCCTCAATCACTCGCCACCCCCGTATACGGTCCACCAGGGCAGAACTGGCAAACGACAAGTCTACAATAGAACTACCCTGGGGCCGCACACAAGTGTGGACCGCCCCCCTGTTTAGCAGCACCAAGCCAAGCGACACCGCCCAGTCCTCCAGACCACACGGCGGGGTTAGGTTAGGTTAGGTTAGGTTAGGTTAGGTTTTTTTTTTTTTTTTTTTTTTTTTTTTTTTTTTTTTTGTCCAGGCGCTATGGCCTGGCCCGCGAATGCCTCTGCTATAGCTGCAGAGTCCTTTTTTAACTAATCAATAAATTTTTTACTCTCTCATTTAAGCTGTCCTCTTTATCATTCCTCGCACTTATCCCTCTCGCACTTTCATCCATCTCTTTCATTCTATCGTTTAATTTTTGTGTCTTTTGTGTTGGGATCATTGGGGGGGTTTTTTATTTATTTTATTTTATTTTCTTTAAACATTCTTTTCTTAATTTCTATTGTCTTAATTTATCTTACTTTCTACATAATATATTCTAGGTCTTACATTTTATTTTATACTTTCCAGTTTCTATGTTTTACACAATTTACTAACATTCTTATTTTTTGTTACTATCTATTCTAACTATCTATTCCTATTATTTACTATTTTTACTATTCTGATTACATAATTTAGAAATATTTCTCTTTTCTTACAGCTAACAAGTGTTTTTAAGTTGTTCAAGCTAATATCCATTTCCAGTCTACTCTCTGTGTCGTGCCTGTCTCTTGTGTGTATGGGGCAGTCTATGAGTATGTGTGGGACTGTTTCCTCCTCATCATTGTCGCAGGCGCATATTGGATTGTCCCTGCATTTGAACCTGGTAAGGTATGCAGCGAAACCGCCATGCCCCGTGAAGGCCTGTGTCAACTCCCTACTGATGCCTATTTCCCTAACCGTTCTGTACGCCGCGATTACGTTCGGGAAGAACAGCTTGGTCACCGATGCGGTTTGTCCCTCCGTAAACCTCTCGTTCCACTCCACCAGTGTCCTTCTCCTTATCTCGCTCTTCGCGTAACTGACTGGACAGGCATCATAGTCCGGTCTCCTTTTTAGGTTCAGCGCTGCCTCCTTGGCCAAACAGTCCGCTCTCTCGTTCCCAGCCAATCCTGAATGCGCCTTGATATAGTACAAGGAGACGCTCTTGTTCTGCATCTTGCACTGGTCTAGTGCGTCTCTTGCTTGCACCGCCAGGGGATGCAAAGCCTCGGGGTTTTCGATCGTTTGGAGGGCAGCCGTCGAGTCACTATAGATTGCATAGCTGCTCTCTGACCTGGTCGTGATGGTCTTCGCTGCCTCCCGTAGTGCGAACAGTTCAGCCTGGTAGACTGTGCAGTACTTGGCAAGAGCAAATTTGCGGGAAGTGTGTTCGCCCTCTCCTATCCATAATGATAGGGCGGCGCCAACCCTTCCCGCAATCTTGCTCCCGTCCGTGTATATACGCACATCGTAATCGCTATGGCGATTGTACTGCTCCTCGTCCAGGTTAGGTTAGGTTAGGTTAGGTTAGGACAGGGGGTTAGGCTTAGGCTCCGCAGTGGGAAAGAGAAGCCCACGGTGGAGGCTGCAGCTGCGGAGGGCAATGTATCGGAGGAGGTGGAATCCCCCCAGAACCTGGGCAGCCTGGGCATGCAGGAGATGCGGGCCCAAATAGGAGGGCATCACTCGGCGGTCGTAGAGCTCGTGGGTAAGACCTCAGCGATGAAGGGTGGATTCGCCAGCAAAATTAAAAAGCACCTGGGGGAGGTGTACAACATTGTGGAGGAAATGGCGGAAAGGACGATCACGGAGGAGACGCGCATCCTCCGTGCGAATAACAGCCGCCTTCAGAGGGACGTTTTAAACCTCAGGGCCGAGCTGCAAAGCTACAAGCGGGAGTACGAGGCAATGAGGGCCTCCGCACCCGCTGCTGCTGCTGCTGCCCCTGCCGCTACTACTGCAGCCACGGCCTTGGGTGTCGTTACTGGAGCGCCTGTTCCCGAAGGGGATGTCCTGGAGGCGCTCTTGGCTGCGCTTATCCCCCCGATTGGTCGAATGCTCGATGGGAAACTCGCAGGCATAATGGCGCGCCTGCCGCCCATTGACGCGGTCCACACAACGACTGCGCCGCCTGCGGCGGATGGGAGGGTTACCCAACCTCTACCTGTGGCACCTGCGGCACCGACGTCGAGACCCAAGAAGAAGACTCGGATCAAGGCTGTGGCGAAACCGGCATCTCAGCCAGGGCCCTTGACGACTGAAACCGCCCCACATGTCGCTGCCGCCGTCACCTCTGCCTCTGAGTGGGTCGAGGTAGTGAAGAGAGGGAAGCCTAAGACTTCGAACGGAGATCCGGTCCAACCAGTACGCAAACCGGCGGCCACCAAAAAGGACGTGAAGTTGACGGTGCCCTCATCTGCAGCGGTCGTGCTGACATTAGCCCCGGGGACTGGCCTGAGTTACGCTGAGGTAATGGCCAGGGCCGAAGAAAATATTGACTTGGGGGCGCTTGATATCAGCGGGCTTAAGAGCCGGAAGACAGCGACCGGGGCACGCATGTGGGAGGTTTCGGGCTCCCAGAATGTGGAGAAGGCAGATCGCTTTGCGGCAAAGTTGCGAGAGGTGTTGGCGGATACGGTCGAGGTCAAGGTGGACCGCCCCACTAAGTCTACCGACATCCGCATTGTGGGATTAGGTGACGCGGTCACTGCGGCTAAACTGGCCGAGGCGGTGGCTAGGGCGGGTGCTTGTGCTGTGGGGGCGGTTAAAGTATGCGGCGAGATCCGCCCCAACTTCAGAGGAGAGGGAACAGCTCTGGTGTCTTGCCCAATCACCGCAGCGAAAAGGATCCACGAGGCGGGACACTTGCAGGTTGGATGGGACACAGCTAGGGTTTTCCTTCTGGAGGTGCGCCCTATGCGGTGCTACAGGTGCATGGGGACGGGGCACACACGCCAGATGTGCCCGTCGACGGCAGACCGGAGCGACCTGTGTTACCGGTGTGGCAAGACCGGACACAGGTCGGACAGTTGTCAGGCGGAACCACACTGCGTTGTGTGCTCAGCGGCGGGAATTAAAGCGAGCCACATCATGGGGGGACGCAACTGCAAACCCCCTGCCGCTCGTGGGAGTTCGGCCCCAGCACCCAGGGCCATCAACACGACGAGACGCCAATCGGCACTTGTTGGGACGGCTGAGATGACCGAGTAATGTCCAGCGGGCATCTCAGCGTACTACAAGGGAATGCCAATCACTGCGTCGGGGCCCAGGACCTTTTCCTACAGTCCATGGCCGAGGGGGGAATTGATGTGGCAGTTTTGGCGGAGCCATACTTTCTGCCCAGTCAACCGCACTGGCTGTCGGACAGGAGCGGCCTCGTGGCGATTGTCTCCAGGGTAGGGGCGGGGATTCCCTTCTCCCTCGTCGAGAGAGGTGAAGGATACGTCGTCGCTCTATGGGGCGAGTGCGCGCTCGTAGGCGCATACTTCTCCCCTAACACGACCTTAGCAGCCTTCGAATTATTTCTTGACAGAATTGGGGCTGCGATAGGGCGGCAGGCGCCGCGGGATGTGCTAGTGCTCGGGGACTTCAATGCCAAATCCATGGCATGGGGGAGCCCGAGCACTGACGCGAAAGGGGCGGAGATGGAGGCCCTTGCGCTTGTATCTGGGCTGACCCTTCTTAACAGAGGGTCTGTCCACACCTGCGTGCGACAGCACGGGGGGTCTGTGGTCGACCTGTCGTTCGCCACGCCCTCGCTCGCAAATAGGGTTCTGAACTGGCGGGTTTTGGAGGGGTTGGAGACTCTATCTGATCACAGATACATTCGATTCGAGATCTCCACCCCGGGCAGAGGGAATGTCAGTCCGGCGTCGACTAGAGGTGCGCGCAATCGTTTCCCCCGTTGGGCCCTGTCCAGGTTCGACGCGGAGCTGGCTAAAGAGGCGGCAATCACACAACGTTGGTGCTTCCCCTCCCAGCACTCGGGGGTGGATGACCTGGCTGAGCAGCTGAAGCACGCACTGACGGCAGTGTGCGATGCTTCCATGCCAAGGGTCAGCGGCCGCCCCCCCCGGGGCAGGAGGGAAGTCTATTGGTGGACACAGGAGATTGCCGATCTTCGTGCGGCCTGTTCCGCGGCGCGGAGGGCCTACACACGTAGTCGACGACGTCGGGACCAAAACGAGGATAGGGATCGCCAGCTGTACGCAGTATATCGCGAGGCCAAGAAAGCTCTGCAGCTGGCCATTAGCCGGTCCAAAGAGAAGGCCAGGGAAGAGATGCTTCAGGGACTGGATCGAGATCCGTGGGGGCGCCCATTTCGATGGGCACGCAACAAAATGCGCGCTCAGACCGCCCCGACAACGGAGTCGCTTGAGCCCCAGTTTCTAGAATTAGTCGTGCAGGAGCTATTCCCAGGAGCGCGGGAGGGTTTCAGGCCCCCGCCAATGGTGCCGCCAGACTCGTCATGGGAGATTATGGAAGAACCTCCCCCTGTCACCGACGTTGAATTAGGTGAGGCGGTGCGTTATCTCCGCACCAAGAAGAAGGCACCGGGTCCAGACGGGGTCCCCGGCAAGGTGCTATTTGTAGCGCTGGAACACCTGGGGGGACAGCTTCGGCAGCTGCTTGACTTGTGCATCAGCACCGGGCAGTTCCCGAAGCCGTGGAGGGTTGGCCGACTATGCCTGCTCCCGAAGAAGGGTCGACCGCCTGACTCTCCTTCAGCGTACAGGCCGATAGTTCTGCTGGACGAGGTGGGGAAATTGCTGGAGAGGATCCTTGCGGTCCGCCTCGCAAAGCACTTGGAGGACACAGGTCCCGATCTGTCACCGGCCCAGTTCGGGTTCAGGCCGGGGAAGTCCACTGTAGACGCCTTGATGACCTTGAAGAGGCTCGCGGTGGATGCGGTGGATAGCGGAGAGAGGGTCCTGGCGGTATCGCTGGACATTAGGAATGCCTTCAACAGCATACCCCACCCTACCATCCTCGAGGCCCTCCACTTTCACGGAGTGCCTCCGTATATGGGGAAACTGTTGGAGGCATACTTGACAGGGCGGGAGATCGCTGCGGTAGGTCGAGAGGGTCGTCTCATCGTCCATCGGGCGGAGTCCGGTGTTCCACAGGGATCGGTATTGGGGCCGATACTGTGGAACATCGCATATAACTGGGTGTTGCGTGGGGAGCTCCTCCCCGGAATGGAGGTCATTTGTTATGCGGATGACACCCTCATCACGGCCCGGGGAGGAAGTTTCGAGGAAGTGGCAAGGTTGGCGTCGGTGGGTGTCGAATTGGTAGTCGGTCGTATTCAGCTGCTGGGTCTCCGGGTGGCGCTGGAGAAGACCGAGGCACTGCTGTTCCATGGGCCTCGGAAGGGGCCTCCACCTGGCGCCCATATTCTGGTGGGGCAGGAAGTAGTGCGTGTTGGGGCCAGTATGAAGTACCTGGGCCTCATTCTGGACGGGCGCTGGAAGTTCGGCCCCCATTTTGAGGATTTGGGGCCGAGGCTCGTCGGTGCAGCAGCGGCTCTTGGCCAGCTCCTCCCCAATACGGGCGGGCCTAACGCGAGGTGCCGGAGGTTATATTCTGGAATCGTCAGGAGTATGGCACTGTACGGTGCCCCTGTCTGGGCGGACGCTCTCAACCGCCACAACAAGGCCCTCCTACGGAGACCACAGAGGGTCATTGCCCTGAGAGCAGTGCGGGGATACCGTACGGTGTCGTGGGCTGCTGCGACCGTCCTCGCTGCGGATCCGTCCTGGGAGCTGGAAGCCGAGGTGCTCGCCACTGTCTACAATTTCATCAGTGAAAGGAGGGCCAGAGGCGAGCCCCCTGCACCGAGAGAGGTCCGCCTTACCCGTAGGGTCGCGAAGAGCGTTCTGGTGGAAAGATGGTCCGAGAGTCTCGAAGACGCGCGTGTCGGGTCGTGGACGTTGGACGCGGTGCGCCCCGTCCTGAAGTGGTGGTTGTGCCGTAGGGGGAGGCCACTCACCTTCCGCCTGGTGCAGGTATTGACTGCGCATGGTTGTTTCAACGCATACCTGCACCGGATCGGGAGAGAAGAATCCTCGGCCTGCAACCAGTGCGGGGCGCCCGAGGATACCGCGCGCCACACGTTGGAGGAATGTGAGGCATGGGGAAGGCAGCGCCACGACCTGGCAGCGCACTTTGATGAAGGTCTGTCTCTGCAGAGCATGCTTAGCGAGATGCTCCGTCGAGAGGCAGCGTGGAAGGCGATGACCATTTTCTGCGAGAAGGTCATGCGCCTCAAGGAGGCCGAAGAGCGGGGGAGGGAGGATGCTCCCGACGCCCCCCCACTCCGTCGGAGAAGACGCGGCGTGCGCAGGAGGCGTTATGCGCACCTTATGCTGCCTATGTGAGGTTACCACGGTGGCAGCAGGTTGGGGTAACCTGCTGCCCCACTAGTGTGGTCGGAGATGGGGTG
The DNA here is from genome assembly GCA_963556515.1 of Nudaria mundana. Classification (NCBI taxonomy): domain Eukaryota; kingdom Metazoa; phylum Arthropoda; class Insecta; order Lepidoptera; family Erebidae; genus Nudaria; species Nudaria mundana. Next base: position 6,322,704 of record OY748287.1, on the reverse strand, counting down.
TGAAGCCCACCCCCTCTCCCTGGGCGGGAAGACCCGACATTCCAGCTGTCGGGCCGTTGCCGAGGCGTCGTCGTCGCGTTTGCCAAAGTGGATTTATACCACAGGCGAGATCCGACGACGCCTCCCTGCAAAGGCAATGGAGGGCTTCCGGGGTGTTTTAGTGGGTATGCCCGGATTCTCCGGGAGAACCCCACACACCGGCGTCATCGAACCCCAGGTGGCGCTGATGGTTCCTCAAGGAATTCCACCCCGATAAAAAAAAAAAAAAAAAAAAAGGTTAGGACAGGGAAAATATTCGCACATACCAACAAACCAGTTCGAGCGCCATGTAATGTTTATTATTTTTGATGTTAGGATGTCAAAGGATAGAAATAAAGTTTTCATTTAAGCCACTATATTTTTATTGTAAGAACCTTCTAAGATAATATAGGGGAACTGAGGGTTCCCCTCTGCAAGGATTTAATGTACTTTTAGCCTAGGATACAATTTAGGTCTATTCTAGGTGCTATGTTATTCAGTAATACAGGGTATATGGTTGGTGCGCTTGGTCAGTAACGATAGTGTATCTTTATGAAGATACCGTGGTAATTAAGGGTAATAGGTTAAGGGATTTTATAAGATACTTTCCCGGTGAAATACGCCACTCCTGCAAGCCGGCAGACACCGTCTCTGTTCCGGTCTCTGCCCACTCCAGGCAGAAGGAAGCTGGGTTCTCACCCAGGTAGTATGGTAGTACCGTAAGCCTCCTAGAACAGGAGTCAAAGACTTATTCCATGCATCATGGCCACAGTTATTATCTAAGTACGCCGTACATATTATGTGTACATACCTTTCGGAGGCGAATATCCAAGCTTCAACCGATTAAATCCGGCTGACACATGCACATGCGTATCGTGCAGGTCGGTCTCTAGCCAATCCTGGTCAAAATCAGGCAGACTCCTGTTTAGATTTGGTAGGACAAAATCAGACGTGACACGTGTGTCACACAACGTGCACTCGTACCCTGAAATCAACGAGAAATCCCTCTGTAAAATTATACAGCAGACACGCTAACAACGCCAGCGACAGGAAGATTTCGGTTAAAACTCACCAAACGTTGAAATGTTAATATTAATGGTAATAGAAATAACCCGTGCGGATCAGTTCGCTTGTGAGAATGTAAAGATGGCTGTCTCAAAGTCCAATCGCCGACGCGCCGCCCGGCGTCCAATCACAGCTCACCTCACAAGATTTAATATTGCCAATAGATTATCCCAATTTCAACTGGAATTTAAACAGTTGAAATGGAATATCGACAACACCAGTCAGTGGCCTGTTTATTTTTATTAGACGGGAAACGAAATGTCCTTAAAAGTAAAACTATTCCAAACCGGTCCCACACGAATTTATACTATTTATAGATAAAACCTATAAACAGTTGAGTAGTAGAACTGGTGAAAAAGTCGCCACACCATATCCAATGCGGCTCCATCGGGCAACACTGCCCGACGAACCAGACGGCGCCTCGTTTTACGCAGCAAACGTTAAAAACAGCCTATGACTTTATGAACATAAAATACAACATTACAAAATATAGGTTCTTAAGTTACTATTAATTATAAAGACGTAAATTGTGAGATTGTAACTAATCTCTGTTTTTTTTTTAAATCCGTGCAAGCGCGGCCGCTCTTACATCCATTGCCGGGCGTCTCTGGTGCGCACCAGAAGGTATTTCTAGTGGCACCCGGCGGACTTTGGCCACCTGTGTGGTCTATTCACGGGTTTGGTCGGGTTGAGAATCCCGCGTCGTTGGGGTAGAGTTTTATCCCGCGTAATCTCTGGGTCTACTAAGCTGAATTTGAAAATATTTTTCACAAAACATAAATAGAGGTGTATTATCCCATTGGTACTTTTACTTCGTCAATAACATGACGTGTAAGTACCTGTTGGAACAAGAAAACTGTAGGTACTTTAATACCTACCACTCGGGCAGACCCGCAGGCATCAGCTAGTATATAAATACATTGCAAGTCGATAGCACTAGATAAATACACACCTGTCCTCTCCAAGGAACTATTGTACTGTTGAACTTATTTAAAGTCACAGAATTTGTACAACAAATTGCGCAAGTAATGAGTTCTTAGGTAACAAGTTAGTAAGTCTGTAACATACCTGTATCGGATAGCAAATACATGCATGTTGGCCCCACGTGATAGGAAGCAAGTCTTTTGCCATTGTTGGGCATTTGCCTAAGGCTCGCCCGTGTGTCAGCATCGCTTGCAGGTCTGTATTATCTCGCCCCGGATGTTACTTAACGCCAATGAGATTCTTGGGCAGCATTGAACCTTTTGTTTTAAAGTTAGACGTAGATTCACCGTAGACTTGATTGACGACACCATATTTACTTTAATTCAACTCAATTCTTTTGCATCGCTTCTTATTTATTATTTTTTCCTTAACTATTAGTATATTTTGCAAATAGGTACTAGGTACTCAACTTCTAATATAGACAGCGACACATCAATTTGGGTTGTATTGTGGCCCTTCACGTACAGCCATTGTATCGAAATTAAAATGAAAACGTTTGTGCGATATAGCCAGAAAATTTTACAACTTATATAGTCTGGTAACACAATTTGGCAAAGTATTATACACCAGTAGCTTCTGGAATAACTGTGTTTAACCAAACCAACCCTTCAGCTATAAGTAGTTCACACATTAAACACATTTTTCGAGTGTAAATGCTACGTAACAGGTTTTGCTAGACTGGATCAGAAAGTAATTTCGCTAAAAGCAAATTTGTAGACTCCAGTAAGTAATTAATCAAATATTTTATACGTAGCATTAATTTTCTGATTGACTAGATCGCTCGATTTGGGTTTTCGCAACGAATTCAGCCTGATTTACTAAATCAAACCTTCATTCTCAATTATAATGGTAAATATTAGAAAGGGTAGTAATGGACTGAGAAGTTACAATTTAATATTCATTCATAACTTCTCGGCTTTATTGAGTGTGAAATCATGTAGTTAACCAACTCATGAAACCTAAATTGGACACATAATTTTAATATTCAATAATCATGAAATGATAAGGGATCATAATGGAACGCCAGATTCGATCAAGGCCTGTCTTGGAAATTGATCGGATTTTGCTTTTACTTAGAATACATTAGATTTGACATTCAGAAAACGTAACAACACTGTATGTCTCAGGTGCAATACAATTTATGTATACAATACAATTTACTTTATATTTTTATGTTTTCTATTTTGCTATTTTTGTAAATAAGGTTATTGTCTGTCTGAAATCACCTTCTTTTATTGTCAAAATGATACGTCTCGTAAACATTTATGTGAAATACTTCGTAACTATAAACGGGGTTACCTATTGTAACGAAGATAGCTTTCTTCCCTACCAGAATAGGTGATTTCCACTGAATAGTAATAAATAAGAACACTTAGTATGATATTGGATAGAAACAGGCGTTACTTGGCGAAAATCCATGACAAAACAATGATAAGTAAAATGTTTTAAGAAAAAACTTTTTAAAATTATATAATAGCATTAATTTTTCGCAGAATTAAAAGGACAACAAAACGTCGACAATTGTTTCGCCTCTAAACGAGGCATTATCAAGACTGTCTCAGTCTCATTTTATACATATAATGTTTGAGATCAGATTACAAGTAATAATGCCACTGCGTTGGGTCGTGGATAGGAAATGATTCTCACAACGTTAAGTATATAGTTTAGTATAGTTACAGGCTTCAGGTCCGAGGCAGGTGCTGTAAGATAGACAGCAACTTGTCTGGATATATTGTAGGTCGCACAAGAGGACGAAATTACGCTTGTCCTTCGTATATATACTACGACCTTGTCGCAGAGCCGACGCGTGAGACTGGTGGGGCGCGAGCAGTGCGCATCTCAGCGGTATGACGTAACACAGTGACGTCATACACCCCCCCTTTCAGGGAAGAATTTTCGCTGGGGGAAATTCTTCTCCTAGGTGACAGCTAGGTGGCAGCAGTCCAGTGACAGCTTCTTCTTGGCAATGCATGAGTTCCACTCAGCATCCCTTCACTTCCCTGAAACAGTAGAAAGGGTGTACATAAAAGGTGTAAAAGACTTAGGATATAGGCAAATATGTGCGAAAAAATCATTAATCAGTCAAGAATCGGTCTGCGTTGACAATACTCATACATCTCGTAAAGAATGTTATCAAATAGGTATATAATTCTTATCTATAGACGTTGACGGCAGTTGCGAGCCGATGCAGTGTTGTTTCGAACCGGTTCCGCCTGCTACGAACGAGTTGTTTGGAAAGTGGCTTTGGGGTTCTGTAAGTTTAGAAGGAGGTTCCGCAAGTATTTACTGATAATAATTAAAAAAAGTTTTTCTTAAAACATTTTACTTACCATTGCTTTGTCATGGATTTTCGCCAAGTAACGCCTGTTTCCATCCAATATTTGAGATCAGTGAGCATCACTATCCAGGCTAAACTATACATAAAGTTGATCAAGCTCCACAGAAAAGCAAGTCAAAATCTTTGGTTCAATCAAGAGTGTAAGCGCTTTGGGGTGTTTCCAAGGTACATCTGCCTAAAAACAAACAATAACTCAGTGTCGGCTAGGAATTCTATTTTAAAAGCAAAAACAGTGTGGCTAAACTCGGAAATTAGGAGTTTGTTTAGAGTGAGAGACAATTTGAAGTAGCATTTAAAGGTTCTACACTCTGAGTTGTCATTCAGTTTACACAGAGTAGAATTTGATTTGTTGGACAAAAAGGCACGAGATTTAGCTTCAAAATTTATACATAAAAAAAAAATTTAATACAATCAAAAAAATTATTTAATCTAAGGGTGGGTAGAGGCGAGTTTCTTGACCGAAGGGAGCAGGTGTTTTCTAATCATACATTTTACCCCAGAATCAAGAACCTTTCTGTTATTCATCTCAGCAACAGTGAGGTGTCCCTTTTAAATAAGGGCTTAAAATATTCCATACCTAAATCATTTAACAATAAAAAATCTTTAGAACCTTTGGCAGTAGATGCGGAGGTGGCAATCATTAGAAATAAGGGTGACATAATGTTAAAGGCATTGGTTGCACAAAAAATCGATTCTGTTTGTTTGTCTGGTACTTTTAACTCCGAATTGACTGTACAAAGGTCGATTCGCAACAAACTTAGGGATGGGGATGTGGTTCTGAGTAAGGCTGATAAGGGTAACACCGTGGTTTTGATCCCGAGGGAGGATTACATAGCAAGGGTCAATGACATCATTTCATCTCATGATTTTCAACACTGAACCTTCAATCCTACAGCTAAGTTCCAGGCAGAACTAAAGCTTGCTTTGAAATCCACGACTTATTTATTCCCTGAGAACTCTTCGTTGCATAAAACTTTGATAAACATGAATCCTAGTTGTCCGTTGTTTTATGGCCTTCCAAAAATACACAAGGAAGGGTGCCCAATTAGACCTGTTGTCGCATACAGGGGCGCTCCAGCATACAATTTGTCGAAGTTTTTGAACACAATCATTAAAGAAGCAATAGATTTTAACCCAAAATTTTCTATAAAAAATAGTACTGACCTCATAAACAAGATTAAAAATATTAAGTTACCGTCCAATGCTCAACTTGTGTCTTTGGACGTGAAAAGTTTGTTCACTAACGTACCGTATAATGAAGTATTAGATATTTTAAAACACAAATTAACAATAAAAAGGATCAATTTTAATAAAATAGAAGAAATTTATAACCTAACAAGATTGTGTATGACTCAGAATTACTTTCAGTTCAACAACAGTTTTTTTCTACAGAGGAATAGTTTGGCTATGGGATCGCCACTCAGTCCTTTAATAGCTGAAATATTTATGGATGCATTCGAGACTAACCACATAGTTGGGAACGTTCATGTCTTGTACTATTTTAGATATGTGGATGATATTATTATCTGTTGGACAGGAACAAAACGTCAGCTCAGCGTCCTTGTCTCCAAGTTGAACTCAGTACACACTAGAATTGATTTTTCACTAGAGGTGGAGTCAGATTCCACTCTCAATTTCTTAGACCTTTCAATTACTAGAAGGAACGGTATTCATGAGTTTCGTATCTATAGGAAACCAACAGTTACAGACACAGTTATTCCTTACTCATCCAATCACCCATGGCAACATAAAATGGCAGCTTTCCACAGCTTACTGAGCAGGTTACTGGCGGTACCGTTGAGCCCACAGGCATTTGGTGAAGAATTGTCCATCATTTGCTACATAGCACAAAGTAATGGCTATGACGTAGGAATGGTCCACTCATTATTAAATAAAAAACGCAGAAAGGCTAGTTTTCATTTATTACATCCGACTCAAGATCCACCTAGGAAGTACACGGCCTGTTTGCCGTTCGTGGGTCCCGTCTCGTTGAGTACAGCTAAGATCATGAGGGAAAGTAGGATATTTGTTGCTTTTAGAACTCAGAACACCTTGAGGGAGCTATGTAGTGGCAAGGATTCGGTGTCGGTCTCACGCAGATCAGGTGTTTATTTGTTGAGTTGTGATGAATGTGGTTTGAAGTATATGGGACAGACTGACAGGTCCTTCGAGATTAGATATAAGGAACATAGAGCGGCGTCCCGCAATAGTTGTCCTGAGAAATCCCTCTTCGCCAAGCATCTTCTTGACATTGGTCATTCCTTGAACAATAGTAACACTTTTAAAGTTTTACGTTTATGTGAGAAAGGGTTCATGTTAAGTGTTTGGGAAAGGCTAGAAATAGTTAGAAGAGACGCGGACACCTTACTCAACGAACAAATAGATTTTCACACATCTCCCTTACTTAATCTGTTTACGAACAGACAGACACATTAATTGTTGTTGGTTTGTGTGTGTCATTTGGCTTTTCTACGCAACTTATCAAAAGACAGGAATTAAATCAAACAGATAAGGTCATGTATTGGTGAATACCTATTTTTGGAACTTAGTTAGCATGATCTGAGGTTTCTACCCACATTAGTTATTGTAAAGAATCCTACATCGCGATAATGAAATTTGCACACGTTTACTTATAAGCAAACACGTTCCAACCACGACTTTTGCTGTTCTCTCTGAGACAGTCTTGATAATGCCTCGTTTAGAGGCGAAACAATTGTCGACGTTTTGTTGTCTTTTTAATTCTGCGAAAAATTAATGCTATTATAAATTTAAAAAGTTTTTCTTAAAACATTTTACTTACCATTGCTTTGTCATGGATTTTCGCCAAGTAACGCCTGTTTCCATCCAATATTTGAGATCAGTGAGCATCACTATCCAGGCTAAACTATACATAAAGTTGATCAAGCTCCACAGAACAGCAAGTCAAAATCTTTGGTTCAATCAAGAGTGTAAGCGCTTTGGGGTGTTTCCAAGGTACATCTGCCTAAAAACAAACAATAACTCAGTGTCGGCTAGGAATTCTATTTTAAAAGCAAAAACAGTGTGGCTAAACTCGGAAATTAGGAGTTTGTTTAGAGTGAGAGACAAATTGAAGTGGCATTTAAAGGTTCTACACTCTGAGTTGTCATTCAGTTTACACAGAGTAGAATTTGATTTGTTGGACAAAAAGGCACGAGATTTAGCTTCAAAATTTATACATAAAAAAAAATTTTAATACAATCAAAAAAATTATTTAATCTAAGGGTGGGTAGAGGCGAGTTTCTTGACCGAAGGGAGCAGGTGTTTTCTAATCATACATTTTACCCCAGAATCAAGAACCTTTCTGATATTCATCTCAGCAACAGTGAGGTGTCCCTTTTAAATAAGGGCTTAAAATATTCCATACCTAAATCATTTAACAATAAAAAATCTTTAGAACCTTTGGCAGTAGATGCGGAGGTGGCAATCATTAGAAATAAGGGTGACATAATGTTAAAGGCATTGGTTGCACAAAAAATCGATTCTGTTTGTTTATCTGGTACTTTTAACTACGAATTGACTGTACAAAGGTCGATTCGCAACAAACTTAGGGATGGGGATGTGGTTCTGAGTAAGGCTGATAAGGGTAACACCGTGGTTTTGATCCCGAGGGAGGATTACATAGCAAGGGTCAATGACATCATTTCATCTGATGATTTTCAACACTTAACCTTCAATCCTACAGCTAAATTCCAGGCAGAACTAAAGCTTGCTTTGAAATCCACGACTTATTTATTCCCTGAGAACTCTTCGTTGCATAAAACTTTGATAAACATGAATCCTAGTTGTCCGTTGTTTTATGGCCTTCCAAAAATACACAAGGAAGGGTGCCCAATTAGACCTGTTGTCGCATACAGGGGCGCTCCAGCATACAATTTGTCGAAGTTTTTGAACACAATCATTAAAGAAGCAATAGATTTTAACCCAAAATTTTCTATAAAAAATAGTACTGACCTCATAAACAAGATTAAAAATATTAAGTTACCGTCCAATGCTCAACTTGTGTCTTTGGACGTGAAAAGTTTGTTCACTAACGTACCGTATAATGAAGTATTAGATATTTTAAAACACAAATTAACAATAAAAAGGATCAATTTTAATAAAATAGAAGAAATTTATAACCTAACAAGATTGTGTATGACTCAGAATTACTTTCAGTTCAACAACAGTTTTTTTCTACAGAGGAATGGTTTGGCTATGGGATCGCCATTATTATATTATTGGGATGATATTATTATATGTTGGACAGGAACAAAACGTCAGCTCAGCGTCCTTGTCTCCAAGTTGAACTCAGTACACCCTAGAATTGATTTTTCACTAGAGTTGGAGTCAGATTCCACTCTCAATTTCTTGGACCTTTCAATTACTAGAAGGAACGGTATTCATGAGTTCCGTATCTATAGGAAACCAACAGTTACAGACACAGTTATTCCTTACTCATCCAATCACCCATGGCAACATAAAATGGCAGCTTTCCACAGCTTACTGAGCAGGTTACTGGCGGTACAGTTGAGCCCACAGGCATTTGCAGCAACAATAAATAAATAAATAATAATTAAATAATAATAAACTAAACCAATAAAAAATAAATAATAGTTTAGATGACAATGCAATAATTCGATTAAAAAATAAATAATAAATAAATAAATAATAATAAACTAAAAAATTAAAAATAAATAATAGTTTAAAAAAAACAAAAAAAAACACACTTTTATAGAGAATATTAGTCTTTGACCTAGTCTTTATTTTATCCCAATCGGAGTTTTTTAGATTTTTCATTAGGTTTACAAGTAGGACAATCGACAGAACGATATCCTTTTAGTCCACATTTAAAACAAATCAGAAAGCGTGGTTGATTGCAACCATATAAAGAGTGAGTGTCGGTTCTGCATCTCGGACAGTACTTTAAAAGCTGTAGCTGTAGCATTAGATTTAGTAAAACATGGTTTATAATTTTTATAGAAATTATTATTTGGGGAGTTTTTATTAGAATTGGGGATAAAATAGCCGTAATATGCTAGATCAGGAGCCAAGGTATCAACTGTGGGCCTAGGTGGTTCCACAAATTCCTTACTATGGCTATGGTATTTTTCGAACCTTCTACACACAGTAAGTAATGTCGTTTATATTGGTAATTAAAAGTGCATGTGTGTAACCTGGCCTAATATTGTTTAACAGTATTTCTAGTTTTTCAGCCTCGCTGATAGGAGTATCTAGACGAGAAAATAAACCTTGGATTTTAGAAAGATATATAGTTATGTTCTCATTTATCTCCTGAGTTCGCAATCTAATTTCCGACATTCATTTATAGTTATAGTTATGTGGACTAAAATCACGCCTTAGATATTGGCAAAAATCCTCCCAAGACTGTATACTATCCTTGAAAGCTCGATACCAATGTAAGGCGTCATCTGAAAATATCTCGAAAGCAAAGGATAGGACTTTGTCCCTAGGAATACCTCTAGAAGCCATAAACTCGTTCAATTTTTGTAAGAACGCGCGCACACAAGTTTTAACATTGTATTTGAATTTACTTAATTCAGCAAACAATTTACGTTCGTATAGCAATGCTATGTAAGTGCCGTCTTCGCGCGCATAGATGGATTGGTCGACGCAGACCGGTTCTTGACCACATGGCGAATTTAATGAGGTCAAATCCGCGTGGGCCAAATGATAAGCCTCCCAAACGGGCTTAATTGATTTTACGGTAGTAGACAGAGATATATCAATTCTAGATAGTCTATGAAACACGTGGTGAATAATTGATTCCGTTCTATTATAAAGATTTCTATCGAATTTAGATTTTAAAGAAGTGATGTAGTTCTTTATTCTACTTATGGAATTATTAGATGCAGTTATATCGACCTCCGCAGTACATTTAGAAGATGAGATGCTCAAATGAAATTGCGTACGCCATGGTTATCGGTTGAGAAGATACGAAGTACACAAAAAAATATGGGAGAAAAAAAATAGAATTAATTTCTCGTCTGAAAGGGTGATAGTACAAGGTAACTTTGCAACATGTAGACTAGTTGAGATAAGAACTGCGCGGCCATGGCATATGCTCACCACGTGCGCGTCATAATTACAAAGACAGAATAATCATTTAGTTTTGTGACACTGTTATTTATTAAATACACAGAATTAGCACTTTAATTTATACAATAGTACGTACCATTGTAGACGAATACGCACAATTTCACAGAAAGAAAAATTATAAATTGCACGTGCCCTTGACCTTGAGACCTGTAACCTTTTAAGGCTTTTATCGGGCGCCACTGTAACGAAGATAGCTTTCTTCACAAACTTTAAACACCTTTAGTGCAGTTTTTCATGATGTGGAAAGCGAGCGTTACAGGAAACTGGAATAGATGTATTACCAAGATAGGACTGCGAGTTATCATACAAACTATCCTGCTTAATGTTTGAAACTATCTTCCTGCGTAATTTTTCCCAAAATAGGTCCTGGCATTTGTTTTCCAACTTGTATGAAGAATCAAAGCATAAATATTGGGCAAGTTTGTGTTTTTTTTACAAGCTTGAGCTGAGCAAGAGTACATGGACTTCTTTATAGATCCTGCTTCCAACGCAAAGGACGCATCCACGTTCAATTTGCTCAGTGACCGATAATCTAGATCTAGAGTCCCATATAGAGTCATGGTCCGTACAATCCCCAGGTAGGCTCCTGAACGGATCTTTGCGCACATTCATGATGAGCAGGAAATACCAATCCCGTTAATGTATTTAGAGAAAACTTTTGAACGCAGCCGCGGGTAACAGCTTGTAACGAAAGACTACAAAATATCGAGAGATATTAGGTTTGTAGGTTTCAGCCGAAAGAAACATTATTCTTTTCTATTAATATACTCGTACTAATAGTGGAAGATGTCCAAAATGCTACACGACAAACCCAATACTGAGTTGGACCCGTCTTTGATTGATGACATTGAAGTTTGTATAGAGCGAGGCCGCTGCCCTTCGGGTTATTTAACTTCAAGGATATGAGATGTGATACAAATCGGAACTCAACAAGAGGATGACCTTGTCACTTTAAATAGCCACGTAAAAGGCTATATAACTGGAGACAGAAAACGGTTTTTTTGTTCTGTTTTTTTAAATAAACTTATGCATGTATCGGGACGGCTTTGAGTGGAACTCCCGGTCCTTGGAAGTAAAACGGCCCGGACTAGGAATCTACTAAAACCTGTTCACGGTGTTCGCATTAGCCGCGCCCCGGATAGGCAGAATCTGGCAAACGAAGGCGGTCCGGCAAAGGGGCGATCTTTTGAGCTCTTCACGAAGGGGCTAAGCTCACGCTCACGCTTTTTTACAATAATATACATTTATTTCTTACTTACACTATTCTTAATTCAAACTTATTAAAATTTATTTTCTACTTTTTAGTTGTATTCTCTATAAAAGCGTGTTTTTTTTTGTTTTTTTTAAACTATTATTTATTTTTAATTTTTTTTTATTATTATTTATTTTAATTTTTATTATTATTTATTTATTTATTATTTATTTTTTAATCGAATTATTGCATTGTCATCTAAACTATTATTTATTTATTTTTGTTTTAGTTTATTATTATTTATTTATTTATTTATTATTTATTTATTTATTATTTATTTATTTATTTATTTATTTATTATTTATTTATTATTCAATCGAATTATTGCATTGTCATCGGTCTTTGACAGGTGTGCAAAGTTTGAATTAAATCTGATCGTTTAAAGTAGGGCAAAATCGAACACAAAAGAGTCGCTTACAAACAAACATACATACAAGCAAGCAAGCAAACATACAAGTGAAGCTAATAAAAGCGTTTTAATATGTATTTTTTTTGTCACTTCCTACCGACCACACCAGACCGATTTGAAGGAACTATTGTGTATATATTTAAATGGGTTCCTGGGTGATTTGAAAACACAAATTCGGTCCGATAGGTGGAACTACTATGGCGGTACGAAGTTACATCTAGTTATGATTAGTTAAAAAACTTCCCTGTTCGAACTTCTTTTATTACCCACTTTTCGCCAGCAGCTTTGTTGTTTCGCGTTCCTACGAGGGAGCGTTCTTCCGCTAATCGGGGACTTTTATGTTTGCCCGATCCACGTATTTTGACCGGCAGATGCACCACTTGCAGTTGAGGTTGACTTGGGTTTGCCCCCTCATCAACTCGAAGTCGGCTCTCCAGTCTGACTGTGCTGAAGTTCGATGTTTGTATGGTAACGGGAACAGACAGCTTAATGTGCTCTCTGTGCGTCTTACAATCGAATTATACATATGTAGGTATGTACCTCCCTTATATTTACATGTCATACAAAACAGTGCTACATTTGATTTGATTCAATAAATTGTCACCTAACCTAAGCCCGACCTAGCTAGTGTTGCTTAACCTTTGTAATTGTTGGACATGGTCACACAACGTCATCTAGCCCAAACTAAAGCTTGTGCTATGGGATCTAGACAATATAAACATACTTATATATTTCTAAATACATACATAACATACATAGAAAACACCCAAACTCCGAAACAAACATTTGTGGATCACACAAATATTGGATTCGACCCGGGAATCGAACCCGAGACTCCGGAGACGAAAGCTGATGCACTACCGAACACACCACCGAAGCAGTAATGTGTAAAACCTAATCGGTTACCCCTAAGCACCCTTTTAATACAATTTGTTTTGTATATAAAATCACGCCTGCTCCCCGAGGCAGTAGGCAGAGCCTATTATGTGTCAAAATATTGAAATTTATTTATTTGTCCTAGGTAATGGTGGGCTTATTATAACTGGGACTTTAAATTGATTTCAGATTGCCTTCCAGTTAAAGAACAATGACTTGAGAAGGTAGCAATGATAGTCACATGAGTTCGCATGCTTTTGAAAACATAAAATCTAGGTATGTATCCATCAGTTGATGCCTAAATTCATGCAATACCAGTTTTAGTTCGGGCTCCTGCTGCTGGCGGGACAGTAATCAACCCCCCTTCCCATTTGATACACCATGTACCTAATGTGTATGTTCCATGTTTCCTCAAATGTAATCACTTGTTAAATATGATTAAATATGTTCCAATATCTGTCGTTCAGACATTCAAACTGCTATTGCCTCAAAAATATTTGAAAAGAAATGTATTTTATTAATTCCTCCATAAGAAAATACAAGGACAGGAAAATCAAGAGGGTTGCATAACTTTCTTAGAAATCAGTGTAAAAAATGTGAGTATGAAACATCAGCAGCATACATTATATATTACAAAGCTGTCACGGGTAGATATTTAAATAATACTCTGTTACTTTACTAAAAAGCTGGTTATTCACGCATCACAGTTTATTTTTATTTATTTTGAATTAATAAAAACAATAAATAGTTGTCAACCTCAACTATAAAAAAGGAAGCTAGTTACATAAATAAATAGGCAAGTGAAGTAAACATTAGACCAAATCTACTTTTTGTAAAATACATTTTAAATAGAAATCAAAAAAAAATCTAATATTTTTACGCATTTGCTTTAATCCAATCAGAAAAACGTGACACACGGGTATTTACACTGGGAAAGAATCGAATACCACATTCAATGCCAAAAGAGTAAATGCCGACAAGGACACGGTTATGGAAGAGAGGACCACCAGAGTCACCCTGACACTGACCGCGACCACTGACATCTGGCCAGCCAGCACATAACATGTTGTCAGTAATGACAACGTCCTCGGTTGCATAATGCTGTGCACATTCTTCTTGGTTGACAGTCCAGATTTGGAGTTGACGCATTTGTTCTGGACGAGCGCCGCCGTGCTGGAAAATGAAAGAGAATATATTTATTAGTACACAGCTATAAAAAATTGAGTCAATAAGTCAATGATGCGGGAAGTTTTTTCAAAATTCATTTTATGTCTGGTTTCAGTTTAAAAACTCGATTCTAGCTTTCTGAAAATGAAGTTTCCTATCACGTATTATGATTTTACCATTCATTACCTTATCAGTACCCCATCCAATAGCATAAACTACTTCATTATCATCAAGGTCATAGTTAGAGGCAGCTATGTTTGCTGGTCGCATTGTATCATCGTAAACAATATTGCTAGCACTGCGCATGAGTGCAACGTCATTGTCTTCTGTCCTTGCATTGTATGACGGATGGAGAATTATATCTAGAACATTTCGAACACTGCCACCGCTTGTGGCAAAAGAAGTTCCATATCTAAGACGGAAGCTACTGGCTGGATGAGTGCTGAAAATATTAAATACAAAGTCAGAAATCCAAAAAATGTTTTCGTGAGAAAAGAGATCATAATATCTATGTTTTAACCTATATTCTACTTATACAAAATAGCTATACTTACACAATGCAATGAGCAGCAGTTAACACAGTTCTGTTATTCAGAATAGTACCAACACAGTACTGTTCAAATGTCGACCGGTTCCATGTGAACAAAATGTTGACTACCTGAGGCCATTCTCGAGCTGTAGTTGCTGTATTGCCTACGATCCTCTGTGACAAGTATGTAGGATTTGGAGCAGCTAAAATCATAAAAACAAAAGGATGATTCAGTCAGTCAATCCCATGTCCACAGATTAATCTAAAGTTGGAGGTGAATTATTATTTAGTCCAGTATAGTTAACCTAAAGTTAATAAACATTAAATACTTTGGATAACTTAATTGCTGAACAAGTGGGATCAATTGCTATTAGATTGTACGAAATTATTTAAAATATTTAACTTACCGATAACAGCTGTAAAGCACAAAGCAAAAACAATGATCTGACGCATTTTTGTGGCCTATTTCTACAAAACTATGTAACCTTACTTCTAGTGTGAACAGTATTTATAGGGTAGGGTAATTTTTAACATCGTTATCAATACCGATGAACCAATAAGATTCTGCTAAACGCTTATTGTTATAATATCACACTTCCTATCATCAGATTATCCAGATATGAGTAACTTTATTGCTTATTAATGCCCTTGCTAACGCCGATAGCAATTTTTGCACTTGAATTTGGCATGGTTTTAATTTATTTACTGCATATTTTGCCTCCTCAGTGAGGTACCTACCTACCAAAATTGCATGCCTATAACTATGGTGAAATAAGGTGAATCTGTAATTACCTACTGCTTCAACATCTAATGTAACCCATATTTGCAATGATTTTTAGGGTTCCGTACCCAAAGGGTAAAACAGGAACCCTATTACTGAGGCTACTCATGAACCGTGACAGATAGAAAGTTGAAATTTTTACAGGTGATGTATTTCTGTTGCCTCTATAACAACAAATACTAAAAAAACAAAATATGAAATATATAAGAAAGGAAGGAAAAAAAATTACGTTTGTTGTATGGGAGCCCTCCCATACAACAAATGTAATTTTTTTTCCTTCCTTTGTAAAGGAATCCTTTGTGCGCGAGTCCGGTCGCACTTGGCTGGTTTTTATAATAAATGATTTAAAAAAATCCTTGATTATTTAAAAATGGTGCCCAGGTAGAAATTTTGTCAGTCTTTTCCTCTCAAGTGGCAACTCGTAAAATTCTTCAAAAAATTGCATTAAAGATTGATCGTTGGTGATTTAAACATGGGATTCCCCAAACACGTAAATTAAATAAAAATTATTCTCATGGTTGTATATTCCTCAAATTACATTTGATTGACGATAATTTTGTACTTAGGTTATATCATAACAAAGTATAAATTAAAGTCGCCCGTTCCCTGTTTATGCTTAGACCTTTAAAAGTAGGCACGCAACGGATTTTGATGCGGTTTTCACCGATGGATAGAGTGGTTCTTGAGGAAGGTTTGTGTACCTATATATAATTTGTCAAGCGGAAGAAACCGCGTACGTACGCTAGTTATTAATAAATTATGATGTAGGGATGCAGTTGAACCTATGACCTGAGACCAAATTATAACCAGCTGACATTATAATTTTTTGAGCGGAGTTTACGAAGCTCTTTCTTAGACGACTCGTGTATTTCGTTCGTGATCGAACTCCTCCTAAACGACTGGACCGATATTTTTGAAATTTGGCACGGTCATAGTGACCATCACCGTGAGTGCATATATCTGAATTCATAAAGATCGGTCCAATCGTTTAAAGTTCGACTCGGATCGACAAACTCAGCTCAATTATTGCAACAGCAGAATGCATTGCATACCTAGTTTATAATATTACTACTAATAAACAAACTCTCGGGGAACTTTGTTTGTGCATGAAGTAAGTAGCCTATATTCATTTTTTGATCTTCGAATTAGTTCTAGGGTTTAGGCGTAACAGACAGACAGAGAATGGACGTAGGTGCGGGTAAAGTTTCATTGACTGCTTCGGTGACGTGGTCGGTAGTGCACCCGCTTTCGACGCTGGAGTCTCGGGTTCGTTTCCCGGTCGGGACAAACTTTGTGTGAGGACACATACGTTTGTACCGAAGTCTTGGTGTTTCCTATGTTTGATATTATGTATGTATTTACAAATAAAAAAATTGTGTGAATTGTCCTAACATATTTATTTATTTATGACAATTCTTTAAGTAACAATTTACATCTATACAAAATTTTAATATTTACATTATTTGTAGGATGGATTTTAATACAAGTTTACACTTTTTGTTGATAGTGCTTGTGATTGACAATTTCCGTCGTCATGGAATGCATTTTTGAAGATTGTAACACAATAACTTTCGTCTATCAATAATTATAATGTATCCAAATATTTAGAAAAAGTATATGAGTTTCGTTAACTACTTTGACATCGAAGATGTAGCACTTAGAAACTGTAATTATCCTTCGCAATACTTTTCCGATTTGCTACTTCTCGAACATTTTAGAAGTTGCAAGATACTCAGTTGTCGCTAAAGGGAGGATTTTAACATAAATATTTAGGTACTTCTTTCATTAATTTGAACTGGTCACGACGTATACGAGTACATGAACTTTACCAATGATTATCAATAAGATTATTCATTGACTCATTGTTAATAAACTTCCCTATCTGCTCTTCTTGGTATCTACATTGGGCTATTAAAATAATTAAATGATAAGCAAAGGGTATTGTTTATTTTGTAATTTTATCTTAATCTCCTTGAATGACTGTATTAAAGGTTATATTACCACCAGACGGTCATAAGTGCTATTAACACAGCCTGTTTAGTTTTAGTAATTGCAAAATATATTGCGCATCTCTCATCTTCGTTATCTCGTTGAATTTTTATGAAATTTCTAGCCGTTTCAACAATACATTTACCTTTACATATTGAACAGAAAATACGCAAGTATGACTAATGATGATGACACCGTGAGGCAAAACCGGCCAGTGTAAAAAGTAGTGGAAATACCTATATGGTATTTAAGGACACCTCGACGTATTTGACAGGCAATGGCTGATGATCATAGGTGCACAATAACTGGCAAGTATACGGATGTAGAGGCTGCAAGGATTAACGCTAGGATACGTAAATTGTTAACCTTAAAGGTTAACCTTTATGTACATTGGTCATATCCATCCGAAGTAGGTACAAGACTGATAATGATTGAACACAATATTGGAAACCGATTTATCTCGAAGGATAGCTCAGTTAGAGCTTCTTGTAAGTGTCAAAGCAATATTGGTTTGAGACAAATCAGTAAATATCGGAGCTTGATAAATTACTTTCTTGGGAGCTGAGAATCCTTGGAACGAAAACCTATATCAATATTAACCTATGACTGCAAAGATTTAGCTCATGCCTGTTGGAATAATTATTATGTGATACCGATAAAACTATTGGCGAAATTTAGGTGTGTAATGCACATCTACCTACAATCTGGGGGGCATGTAGGTAGGGGTAGGCATGACTTGTACCTATTTTCCTTAAGTATGGCCAAATATCCTCCTCATCACTTGCTCTTGTCGGTGGAGTAACTGCCACTACTCTCTCCTCTCTGCCAAACAATTCACCTCCTGATACGACTTGTACTTATTCCTTGACCGTAGTAGGCGTACTACTAAGCTCTTGGAGCCCCAAGCCAACCTCACTAGGTCTAGTAAACATTATCAGTTCGGGAACTGTTGAGGGCCCTTGTTATGTGATACGAGTACCACAAGTTTAGGTGTATTCCTTGTCTCTTTATCTGCCCCTTTGAAGGAACACATAACATAAAATGACGGCTTTATCCCTCAAAGGGGTAGACAGAGACGTTGGTTTTGTCAGTCAAGGGATAGGTCATTATAATGTGTGCTTATCTGTATTTAAAACGAATTTTATTTCATTTGTGTAGAAATATTGCATGTTCAATGGCTTAAAGGGCGTTGCAAGAAGTAAGAACTGTACTTAAAACTTTTCTTTAATTTCTTTTACTTACTGTCTAATGAACATGTACATTTTTGAGTAACTGCGTATGTGATATGGTAATTACTAACTTTGAAATGACTCGCACCAGCGCGCAAACTAATTCATATTTCTGTATGAATCTTAAATATCGGTTAAATAAAACCTTTTAAACCAGATAAAGTACATCGACTAAGTTTTTATTGAGGCATCAGCATAATGTTAATCTAACTCAAATTCAGGTAAAGTTTTAAAAACTCCTGCAGATTTAAACTGTGAGATAACGGGTCTGAATAAAGCCCTAAATGCTTGAATGGCCAATCCGCGTCGAAATTTACCTTCCACACTCAACAAACAGAGGGCTTGGGACTCTATAGTTTCATCATTATCTTATAATACTCGTACACTCTTAGAACATACATCTGATATAGACTGAGCCAGACTTCTAGCGGTAGCCAGACCAGAGTCCGGACACTGGCTGCATGCATATCCTTCTCTAAACACTGGCACCTTCATTGACCCTTCTACTCTTCGCATAGCTGTCGGTCTCCGGTTAGGCGCCCAGGTGTGTGTGGAGCACAATTGTGTTTCGTGTGGAGCTGTTGTGAATCGTTATGGTCATCATGGACTTGCTTGCCTTTACAGTACCGGTCGTCTTTCCCGCCATGCTGCGCTCAATGACATCCTGCGACGGGCTCTTGCCACCGCCGGTGTTCCTGCAATCCTGGAGCCCCAGATCATGCGCGACGATGGTAAGCGGCCCGACGGGATGTCTCTTGTACCCTGGAGGATGGGGCGCGCTCTTGTATGGGACGCCCCCTTTGCCGATACTCTAGCGGCGTCCTACCTCCGGGCTACAAGTAAACGAGCCGGCGCGGCGGCCGATATGTGGGAACAAATAAAGGCAAGCAAATATAGTAGTCTCCGCACTCAATATGAGTTCGTCGCATTTGGTGTCGAGACACTAGGCCCATGGGGCAACGGTGCGCATCAGCTCTTCACGCAACTCAGCAAGCATCTGAGGGAAGAGACTGGGATCTCCGCGCAGGTAGCTTTCTCGCGCAAAGACTCTCATTGGCAATTCAGCGCGGAAATGCTGCCTGTGGTATGGGCACTCTGCCTAAGTCTCCCTGCCTTACTTATTTATTTTAGTGTTTTAGTTTTAGATAGTATAGTTTGTAGTTTGTTTAGGTTTTTTTTTAATTTAATTTTCCTGTTCCTTGTATATATTTAAGTAATTAGTTTTTTATAAATATTCTGAAATAAACTCAAATATAAGTGTTAAAACTTATTGGCATTAATCCAATCAGATAAGCGTGATACACGTACATTAACACTGGGGAAGAAACGGACACCGCAACCGATGCCGAAGGAGTAAACGCCAACTAAGACGCCATTATGGAAGAGAGGACCTCCAGAGTCGCCCTGACACTGGTCCCGGCCGCCAACATCAGGCCAACCAGCGCACAACATGTTCTCTGTGATTACGACATCTTCAGTGCGATAATGCTGTGCACAAACGGCCTGGTTTACCGTCCATATTTGCACTTGACGAAGTTGTTCTGGACGAGGACCACCGTACTGCAAAAATAATAATTGGTTAAAGGACTGTTATGTTTAATTTTATTCCAGTATGGTCCTGCCCTTATTTTTTTAAGGTTCTACTCTCGCTTTCTTTCTGATCAATTTACCGGGAACGCATGTTTATTTTACAACATATTGTATGCAAGTAGATCTTACCCAGTCTGCACCCCATCCAGTAGCATAAACAACTTGGTCATCACCAAGCTCATAAGTAGCACAAGCAATTTTTGCTGGTTGCATATATTCATTAAAAACTATTTCAGTGGCACTGCGCATCAGAGCTATATCGTGTTCTCCAGTTCGTGTATCGTAGAATGGATGAATTACTATGTCAGCTACGTTGCGAACAATCCCACCACTACTACAGAATGACGATCCCAGTCGCATTCGAAATCTATCTGAAGGTTGATTTCTGTAAGAATAAAGTATGAGAAATTTAACTAACGCAACGACAATTTCCAAGTTCATTGGGTGTAGAAGATGTTACTTACGCAATGCAGTGAGCGGCTGTTAATATAGTTCTATTGTTCAAAATAGTACTACCACAATATTGTTCAAATGTAAGTCTGTTCCATGTGAACAAAACGTTAGCCACTTGAGGCCATTCTCTTACTGTTGTTGGTGTACTACCTACGATTCTTTGGGATAAATACGTAGATCTTGGAGCAGCTAAAATGAAGAGAGAAAAAAAATATTACATAAACAGAAAAGAAGAAATTCCGATTACTGAATCTGCGTCAATATATTTTAATATTAATATTTTTGGACATTCTCACACAACGTCATCTAGCCCAAACTAAGCTATAAGCTAGTGCTATGGGATCTAGACAACTGATAAGCATACTTATATATTTCTAAATACATAAATAATTACATAGAAAACACCCAAACTCCGAAACCAACATTAGTGGACCCGGGAATCGAACCCGAGACTTCGGAGTCGAAAGCCGATGCACTACCGACCACGCCACCGAAGCAGTTTTATAATTTTCAAAGCTACTTACCGATAACTGCTGAAAAACTAATAAATAATACTGCGATTAGGTGATACATTTTGTCACTTTTTTTTCGGAAACAGTGCGATTTCTTTCCATTTGCTAGGGTTTTTATACCCAAATATATTTTTATAATACATAAGATTATCTTTTGTAACAAGATTAGTCTTATTTTTGATAAATCCATAGATGACGTACTTAATCATTTATTGAGCGGAGCGAAGCGAAGCTCTATCTTAGACGACAAGTGTGGGTAGGCCTGCCACAATGTGGACTGACGATATCGTAAAGGTCGCAGGAGGTCACTCACATGCAGGAAATTCCAGACCGAATGTTGTGGCATTTGTTAAGGGAGTTCTATGCCCATCAGTGGGTGTCAGTTGGCTGAAATGATGACGATGATGATGAAAGAAAAAACCTATATTACCTATAGATCTAAATTCTAACATTAAACATTTTATAATTATAAAATGAATGAGCCCTGCAATATTCTAAGAACCAATACTGATTTGAAGTACGATACCAATATTAACGTTTGAGTCACATCGCTGTGTGTTTGACGTTTTAATTAAAAGATTTGAATCTGTCTCCAGATGCTTCGTAATGTGGATACTTTTTGACATACTATTTATTGTAAGCGCATAATAAAAAAGTGGTTTCTAAATTTTTTTTTTCAATGCGACCTTTTTGAGATACATCAGGTTCTGGAGTAGACACTGCAAATTAGCCTGCTTACCATGTAGGACGTTATTAGACTAGGTGGAATGACGCTGAATGGAAATAGTTTCCATGGAGGCAATGATATTCCATATTTAAAGTATGGCAGCTATTATGTTACTAGACCATGCGGTGTAAAGACTCGAAAAAGAGCTAATTGTACTATGTTATGTCAAAACTCAGTACAAATTAGCTCATTTCGCGGTAACAGATTTTGAGGGGATTTTAAGGTAACATATCTCTGTTATAAAAATCATAGCATGGAGGCCTTTGATTTGTGTCGCAAAATAGCAAGAATTATATTTACCATTTGGCCGGTTTGATTTCCGATTTAGACAGGTGACCTTAAAAAAATTCTTTTTTTTTTTTATATATTTAGTTCGCCAAATTGACGCCGCCCGCCTGGTGGTAAGTCGTGACGACGTCTAGCGATTGTGGGCCACTCTCACAGCACGTAATACTATAGAGAGTGGCCCTCAACTTGACGACCTACTGATGTGCCTCTTCACGCTCCGCTTAAAGAACCCAGGATTATATGTGGGAGGAAACATGTGCACAGGCAGGGCGTTCCAAGCCACTATCGTTCGGCAGAGAAACGAACGTTTAAAACGTTCTGTTCTCGCGAACATGCTATCCACTGTGTGGGAGTGGCATCTCTGCCCGGCACGAGACGTTCGGGATCGGAAGGAAGAGGGTGGGATCAGATTAAAGAGCTCTTCAGAACACTCGCCGTGGTAAATACGGTAGAATGCGGCCAAGGAAGCTATTGTTCGGCGCTGAACTAGCGGCTCAAGGCTTCCCGTTACCTCCGGACAATCTATAATACGGATAGCCCGTCGCTGCATAGCGTCGAGAGCGTCCAGCAGATACTTCGCGGAACCGTCCCAGAGGTGAGAGCAGTATTCGACGCAGGGTCTAATCTGCATCTTGTACAGCAGACACCTCTGGTCCGGTGCAAAGAATCTCTTTACCTTATTCAGTATTCCCAGTTTCCGCGAAGCTAGCCCTATACATCTTTCGATGTAGTTTTTATTACTGAGCTCTCGACGAACGTCTATGCCAAGGATATCAAGGTTGTCCTTCATTGGTAATAATGCATTCTGAAGAGAGGGTAGGGGAAGGAAAGGGGATTTCTTCGCAGTA